>PVIU01009260.1:0-77506 GCA_004026605.1 Ondatra zibethicus
GAGAGGATGTGGAGTAAGGGGAACTCTCATCCATTGCTGGTGGGAATGCAAACTTGTGCAACCACTTTGGAAATCAGTGTGGTGGTTTCTCAGGAAATTGGGAATCAACCTACCTCAGGATCCAGCAATACCACTCTTGGGAATATACCCAAGAGAAGTCCAATCATACTACAAAAGCATTTGTGCAACTATGTTCATATAGTTTATTTTTTAAAGAAAAATGTTTGGGCCATGGCCTTTTTGTATAAAGCATGTATTTTAGGTGGCCCAGTGCTGACCCAGCACATGCTAGACCCTGGTTTATTGCTTGTTGACTTATAGTAAGGGCAGGGAGGGAGAACTTCCATGACCCCAGAGTGGATCAGCAGGTGTTTAGATATGGCCATATCTGGAGGGCCACTGTGTTCCACATAGCTTTCACCTGTGGTTCTCGGAGACAACCCAGAGCTGTTAATTAATCTCCAGAGATATAAAAATGGATGGTTTTTTAATAACAAAAAGAGAACAGATATTTGGGGCAGAACTCAGAGATTATGGTTTAATGAAAATGAGATCAAAATTATTTCTCACTTTACAAAGACATGAAATAGGTTTCCCCAAGACACCAGCTGTGTTAGAACATCCATGGGTCATATGTTTGCTTGGATATGGTCTGCAAAATCAAGGACTGGGGGGAGTCTCAGAGGTATTGAGGGATTTCTATCTGCAGAATGTTCTCTAAAGCACTTCTCTCCTCTCTGCAAGGCGTGTATATGCTTTGTGATGAGCTTTCCAGTCCGAATGGGGTCCTGAAGTGAGGAGCCATGGCCAGGATAGATTGGCAGCAGATGGAGAGCATCAGGATATGTTAGAACAGCAGTCCAAGTGTCATGGAGTTAGGAGCCTGCTGTTAGCTGTCCTGACTCCCTCTGGAGACCACTGGGTGGGCCCATGTTGACAGGATGCCAATCAGCACCAAAGGCTCTTTCAGCTCTAGGCTCCAAGCCCAGTCTTTGTTGGCATCGCCATCTAACAGGCACTGGGCAGCTGATGGACAGTGCCAGAGCAGGCAGCAGAGTGCGGGGAGAATTACAGAGCCCTCAGGGAGCATCTGACTGAGCGTGGCAGCTTCGCACTGACCTTCAGCAAATTCTCCATGGAAGACAGTCTTGGCAGGCCCATGCCTGCAGCTGCTTTTACTACTCTTCAACATATAGGAACAACAAATGGGCTGCTTGTGGGATATTTGGTCTTAGCTCATCCAGAGGAAGGTTGGCATGGCAGGGAAGGCTCGGTCCAAGTGGAGTGCAGCCACCTGTGTTGTTGTGGATACCCAGCTTTGCCCCACTAAGCTACAGCATCCTTTCCCTGTGGAGGTGGTCCAGCAGACGCTACCAGCAACTGAGAGTTTAGAGGCAGGCTAACACATGTTTAGGATCTTGATGCTAAGAACCTCTCCTCCCTGTGGGCTCTGACCACAGGCCAGAGGACCTGGTTCTCAGCTGGCTTTGTTTGGTGAGCAGAGGAGTAGCCTAAGAGTCTTATGAGAAGTTCCATTTTTCAACAAACTGGGTCCAATCATAATGAGGAGAAATAGTGAACAATGTTAAAGTACCCAGTGGACCAAGGGTGAAAATATGATCATAGAGGTCCTCGGGCAACCATGCTCCTTGTTTACATGTTTCTGGAGTTTATCCCCTTCCTTCTAGTTCCCAGTATAGATGGAACGTCCATGTTTCCTAAAAACTAGAATGGCGCAGCTGGGACATGACTCCATGGGTAATGTGCTTGCTGTGTTACACTGAGAACCAGAGTTCGGGCCTTAACACCCACTTAAATGCTGGGCGGGTGGGATGGCTCACCTATAATACCAATGCTCAGGAGGCCGAGACAGAGCACCCCAGGGCATGCTGGCCAGCTAGGCTAGCTGAACCCGTGAACTCTGGGTCCAAGCGAGAGGAGACCCTGCCTCAACATATGTGTGTGAGAGAGAGTGATCAGGGAAGACTGTATTAACTCCTGGCCTCCACATGCATAAACATATACATGTACATAAACATATACCTGTATCCATATCACATACACATGTACACACACACACTGTGCACACATACAGACGTTTTTAAAAAAAGGAACACAAGTGACAGGAAAACAGTAGAGCGGTGAGAAGCTTTTCTTCTAGATGCAGACAGATCTGCATTCGGTTCTGGAGTCTCCGGGGTGGATCATTTCTGTAAGAACCTGCATGGCTGGATTCGGGCCTTCACTAGTTAGCAGGGAAATGAGTAACGCCACCTCAGCATGGAGCAAGCAGAGGGAATGTTGCTGCCTAGCCTCCCACTCTACACACATACTGCTACTCACACAGATACATACATACATACACATACTACTACCCACACAGACACACATACTACTACCCACACAGACACACATACATACATACACATACTACTACTCACACAGACACATACATACACATACTACTACCCACACAGACACACACACTGCTACTCACACAGACACACATACTACTACTCACACAGACACATACATACATACATACACATACTACTCACACATACACACATATACTCATACACACATACTACTCACACATACACAATATACACGTACTACTACTCACACAGAAACACATACATACATACACATATTACTGACACAGACACAAATACATACACATACTACTCACACATACACACTACACACACACTGCTACTCACACAGACACACATACATACACATACTACTACCCACACAGACACACACATTGCTACTCACACAGACACACATACATACATACACATACTACTCACACATACACACATATACTCATACACACATACTACTCACACATACACACTACACACATACTACTACTCACACAGACACAAATACATACATACACATACTACTGACACAGACACACATACATACACATACTACCCACACATACACACTACACATATGCTACTACTCACAGAGACACAGGAAGGCCCGTGTACCAACAGCACCTCCGACGTCTGTCACCAGTCCCTGCATTAACTCAAACCCAGAATATCATTCTTGATTCCTCAGAGAATATTTAAGATGTAGAACAAGCCACACTGTGTTTGTTCCCATAGAACATGTTCCTTTAAGAGAGGAAGAAAATCAGTTACTAAATTTTGATAATACGTCAAAAAGCAAAGCAACATCTGATTACTAGTTGTGAGGAAAAACAATTAATTCAGCTGAGGAGCGAGGGGAGCCAGAGAAGACAGAGAGAGCGTGGGATCCACAGGGATGCTCTTCGTCCCACCCACACCATGCCTCTGCCCTGGCATTGGTAGGTTCACTTGCCCTCTTCCTTCTCTCTCGCCTGTTTTCAACTGCCATCCTCCCTTCCCTCCCATTTGAACAGGTGGTTTACCTGAGCAGGTGAGCCCTTGACCCTCAGACAGTTCCTGCAGGACGAGATGGAAGTGAGTAGACTCCTTCTTGTGGTCTTCACCCTACCTGGGCCTGGTACTGGCTCTGCTTGCTCCCCATTTTGTTGCTAGGTATCCAGGCTTGCGATCTCCCCAAGCCTAAGCAGCTTGGCAGCTTCCTGAACCCCAGAAGGTAATGACCTGGAGTATGGCTCTCTGGTGTTGTCACGCGCTGCCTCTCCATGCTAAGGTGGGAGACAGGTCAGTTGATCTCACCTGCAGACCCACCTTGAGGGGCTTGGCATAATGTTCCTTCCTCCCTGGCACCCTGCAGGAAAGATGGCGACACGAGGCCTGAGGCAGTCTTAAGTAGCTTGCACTTAAATAGAAAAGTATGCTTTTCCTTAATGTGCTTCCCAAAGGCATCTTCCTTCCATTCTGACAAGTCTGGTGTGGCTTCTTCCACCAATCCCTACTTATATAATCATTAAAATATGAAAATGTGGGTGCTGGCCTAGAGGAATGTGATGAGCCCACCTGGTCACCTGCCCCTGCTCACCTCGCCTCACTCCTGACGTCAGGCATTGGGGTGGCTGAGCTTCGCTTCTCCATCTCATGCACATTTATAGCCAGAGACATGTTTTAGGCAGGGATCATAGGAAACACATCTGTGTTGAGGCCCAGGCAGATCGTGTATGCTGACCTCACACTTGTCTGTTTTATGGGACGGGATGATGGGACATTGCACACTTTCTTATACTTAAGCACTGAGGCATTAGGCAGTGGCTACAGGGATCCTAACAACAACAACAAAATTGCAGAGCAACTGTTGTGCTGCGTGCTGAGGCTGTCAGGACACGGGCAGCAGGGGCAGTGGGCTCCAGGGAGGCTTGTTCTGGGCTGGCCCTCATCCACCTAGTGTGTGCTTTCCATCCATGTGTTCTGCACACAGCGGCTACCAGACGGTCAAGGCCCGTGTTTGTATCTCCCTCCTTGTTTTGGCTTCTAGTCCCATGTCTAACAGCTAGAAAGTACTGGGGAACCATTGGGGATGGCGCCCTGGTATGGGTTACTCCTAATCCTGGCTCCTGGAGATTTGGGTTCCTGTCTTTTGTCCCACACAGTGGGAAGATGCCTTGCAAGTCAGCATCCCTTTGGAAATCAGATTTATTTTACATTGTCTTCTGGAAAAGGGAGTTTAAGTCTCTAATTGCTGGTATCTGAGCCAGAGCGCCCACTGGTTCTAGGGGCTGCCTCCATTAGGGAGCTGTCTCTCTCCAGGGCTGTGGGACTGGTAATCTGAAAGAGGAATTGTGTCTTCTGGTTGGTGGTGGATGCAACTCGTTGTTGCTAACTGCTCTCTGTGTCTATCGCTGCCTCGCTTCCCCTCTTGAGGCGAGAAATCAATAGCATTTTAAATGTCTTGCTAAGTAAGTGTTTAAGAAGCACAGAATCCCACCCCCTCCACACACACATAACCCCCCCCCCCGCACACTCGGAGGTGGGGGTGGAGCATAGCCCAGGGACAGCCCCCAAAGGCCTGGCATAGGAAATGTCTTCTAGGTAGCTGGTTTCTTCCCCTCCATCCTCATTCTCCTGGCCTCCAAAGCAGTTGCTTCCATGCTTGGGCTCTTGGAGCTGGCATGCACCTGGGGGAGGTGGGGCATGGGGTGATTGTCATTCATTCCTTCAGTCACCTGTGTACCCTACAATATGCTTTCTAGGCACTGGGAGAGTGAGTGATGGACTTGCCATGCCTGCCCTCAAAGTGCTCTTGTCTGTATACAAGACAGACAGAGTGAAAGGCGGCAAGAGCTAGGGAAGGCAATATGCTAGAGGGAAGTGAGGAGTCCTCAGGGAGGGTGGAGGAGGCAGATGGGAGAGTCACAGAACACTTCCTGGTGGGGGAGAAAATGTCTTAGGATCTCTTGACCTGGACTCCTACTGGCCCATGAGCAGCCAACTTCGCAGTAGTCAAGGCACCGACAAGACTGAAGTCTTGCTCAGGGCAACTTAGTGGGTCACATGGATATGAGGTGTTGAAAGTAGGCCTCCTGCTCCCAGCCCCGCTCTCTAGTGTGGCTCCACCCGTTCTGCTGCCAGGGACCACATTTTCCTAGAGTCCATCTCCAACCTCCCTTGTCAGGTTTCTGAGACCTTGCATCTTCTTCCGGTCCCTTGGTCTCACCCTTCCCGGGAGTTTGGGGGAGCTGCTCCCTGCTCTTATTTGCAGCTCAGCATCTAGAAGGCATCCAGGCAAGAAGACAATGCAGCCTTACTGCTATCCTAGGCTTGGCATCTCCTCCCCCCCGCTCCCCCCCGCTGAGCCTAGAGGGCAGCAGAACTTGGTGGTTCCTTCTGGGCGCTGCGAGGTGAAGAGCCTCCGCTTGGGCTAGACACTGTTCCACCACGCTAGGTTGAGAACTATTCATGTGTGAGGGGGGGGAATATGCACCTGGTGACATTCTCTGGAGTGCCACTAAGCTTTCTTCCTGTGGCCGCAGGCACCAGAAGTCTCATGCTAAGAGAATGCTCAACCACACAGGACAGAACTGAGGGCATCTACCACCAGCCCCAGGCTAGTGTCGCTTTCTGTCGTGGCTAATGCCCCCTCCGTTCTCCCTGCTCATACCCTCTCCTCAGTGCACCCTTCCCCAATCTTCCTTGCTTCTGCAGAAGAAGTTCTACCTTGGGACAATGTCTGCTGTCTGCTGGGATATGTTTTTTCAGAAGTGGGGAGATCCTATACCTTCCCCTGTGTTCTCTGCGGCGAACTGACAGTCCCTCTGGCTGTAACTGTCCCTCATGTGGCATGCTTCTGGGCTGTGCTTTCTCCGTCTCCTTCAGGAGGAGAGAAGCACAGCACAGGCACCTGCAGAAGTTGCACTAATGTGGCCTGATTTACATTCAGGTGCTAACTTACAGCAGTTCTGTGTATGCCAGACTTCGGGCCAGGGGAGAGGCTCCTGGCTTCTGTGTCGGGGAATCAGTACGGGCGTGTGTGGGAGGGAGACATGGCTCAGGCAGTGTCAATTCCAGGCAGAGAATAAGTCCACTTACAGGCAGCTGTCCCTCCCACCCCTACCAAGGCTTTGCAGACCCGCACCTGGGGCCCTCTGGACCTCAGGGACATGTCCTTTTTGCTCTCTGCCTTTTTTTTCCTGGGCAGGCTTTGTTAGCTAGAGAGGACAGCTGCTGTCATCCACAGCCTTGGCCATGCCAGCCCTGGCCGTGATCCCCACACTGCAGTGCCCTTTCTCAGCTATTGATCTGCCATCACCAGGTGACTCTGTGTGGATTGATTACTTCCCCTAACCACAGCCTAACACTTCTCTGGAGCGACTACCTGTTTTTCTGACACTTACCTGGTTTTGTGACTGGATGAATCATTTAACATCCTTGAGCCAGCCTCAACCCTCTCAGCTGTGAAGTGGACATAACGTCAATCCTTAGCCTACATACAGTGTATAATGGCAGGCGATGGCTGTGAGATTTTCATTGGAGTGGAGCAACTGTGCAACCATTTCACCTGCCCTGGGGACTGTCGCTGTTACTGTAACTCTTGGCCCTAAGCCAGCTCTGGGTCAGAATACTTGGCTGAATTAAGAGAAAATGAAGGTGTATAGCTCTCTCTCTCTCTCTCTCTCTCTCTCTCTCTCTCGCTCTCTCTCTCTCTCTCTCTCACACACACACACACACACACACACCCCTACATGTATACACGCACATGCACATACACACAGTGAAAACATACATGTGAATGTGTTTACAGTTTGGCAAACACTAGAGAGAGAGAGGTTCTCCGTGTGCCTTGGTCTTGCCCATTGCAGCATTTCCATCTATAGAAAGAAGTGAAACAAAGCCAGGAACCCTACATCCCGTTTCCCAGACTTGCAGATCCCTTCTTCTGGGTGCTAAGTCCAGGCTCTCAGGGTGAGCGATTTTCACTCCAACACGGTATTTCCTGCTGGAATCTAGTCCCTAGGATGCCAACTGCATGGGTACAATGGGTCCTCATCCATTGCTGTTCACAGGGATCTGCAACCCTGCCACAATGAATGCCCCTTCTTTGGTGACTTTGAGAGTATTATGGGCATTCCTTGAGGTCATTTTGTCGAACTGTCCATCTAAGTTTGGCCCTGCTAAGGACTCACCAATGACCAGTAGTGGTAAAGGCTGCTCCTCAGGTTGCCCATGGAACCACCCTCAGCATATTCTTTGCCCAGTTAAAAAAAAAAATCCTATGTTCCTCCTAGACAAAGCACCCCTTGGTGGCAGGAACCTACTATGTGCTAGCCTTGAGCATGGTGTCTGGGACAGTCTCCTAGAAGCCTGTTTGCAGTGCAATATGGGGCACAACACATGCACAGTTAGAGCCAGTGCTTTTACCCGCTGTGTATTCATCAAGGCCAGTCGTCATGCTTATGCAGGACTGGCCACCATGCTCAAAGAGAGGAATCGCGTGAAAAATTAAATACCTCTGCCTCCATGGCACTAACAGCGTAATGATAGACATGGGTGGTCCTCTATGATTTTCAGTGAGACAGGAGGATGAAGCGATTTGTAATGTGCAGCCTACAGGCTGGGTCATCCTTCCGTCCTTCCTGATACTCAGGCTACCTCGTCCCTCATGTGTACGATGGTATGTCCTCACCGGTAGCCCCAGTCTTGTCTTTCCCTTGGCTTCTTATCCCCTAAATGCATGCTTACAACCTCAGATCAGATGTCACTTCCCACTGGAAGTCCTCCTTCCTCCACATGGTCAGAGTCACTTGCTCTTCTCTCTCTAGGGGCCCTGCACTGATTCTATTTGTTTGCTTTCCTTTCTATTGAAAATAGATTCTTTTCTCAATGACATAGTTCCTGATTATAGTTCCTCCCCCAACTCTTCCAAGTTCCTCCCCTCCTCCCCTCCTATCCAGATTTACCCCCGTTCTGTCTCCCACTAGAAAAAAGCAGGCTTCTAGGAGATAGCAACCAAATATAACAAAATAAGATTTAGTACAACAAAACAAAACCCATCACACCAAAGTTGGACAAGACAAACCAAGGGAAGGAAAAGAGCCCAAGAGAAGGCACTAGAACCAGAGACCCACTTGTACACACTCAGGAGTTACTCAAAATGCTGAGCTGGAAGCCAGAATATACATGCAGAGGACCTGGTACAGACCAGTTGGAGGCTCTGAGCTTGCTGCATCACTCTGAGTTTAGGTGAGTTTTGCTTAGTTGAGTTAGAGGGTCTTGTTTCCTTGGCCTCTTTTATCCCCTCTGGCTCCTACACCCTTTCAGTCTTCTCTTCCGTAAGATTCCTTGAGCTTTGAGGTGGTGGGTTAGGGGGGACTGGATGGAGTTACCCCGTTTGGAGCTGAGTGTTATGAAGTCTCTGCATCCTATCTGGCTGTGGGTCTCTGTATTTGTTCCCATCTGCAGCATGAGGATGATTCTCCCATGGTGGCCTTGCAATTATTCTTGCATGCTTATCACTTCGCAGCTCTGTATCATGTTTTGTAGTTTAAGTAAAACTATCTTAAGGGTTTTTTGTTCATTTGTTTATTGCTGGTTTGTTTGTTTTTTGATTGATCTTTTTGAGGAACCTCTATACTGATTTCTAGGTTTTGTATTACTATATAGGAAAAAATTTTTAAATATTTTCAATAAGGTGAGTCAGGTAATATTTTTTAAATAGTCAGATCATCTAAATAGACCCTTCTCAAAATAAGAAATACAAATGGCCAAGAAGCATATGGAAAAAAAATGCTTGGGGTTGGAGAAGTGGCTCAGTGATTAGTAATACCTGCTGCTCTTATAGAAGATCTGAGTTTGGTTCCCAGCATCTACATGGCAGCAGCCTTACTCTCAGAGGATGCGATACCTTCTAGGGGCCTCCATGGGCACAACAGATACACATGGTACACAGGCATGCATGTTGGCAAAACCTCATACACATAAGATACAATATACATGTTTTTTAATGATCAACCAAATTAACTGTTGAATACAAATTGAAACTACGGGGAAACTTCATGTCACCACAGTTAGAAGGGTTGCAATCAATCAAACAAAAAGTAACAAAGATTGGGGAGCATGTTCAGAAAAAGGAACACGCCCTCACACACACCTTTATCAGGGATGCTTGCAGTTAACAGTGGTGGGGGAGGAGCTTTCTTGTTCGTTCTCATCAACTCAGCAAATGTTTATTGGGTTCGTGTGCCGTGTAGTTCCAGAGTCCTCAGTGTGTGACGAGGTGAGAGATGAAAGTAATAGTCCTCTTGGCTGGAGAATAGTGTGTTGCGTCCTGATGTATTCTGAACTCCCCGATGGTCCACAGCAGCTGTGCTCCCCTCTCTGTGTTTATTAATTGTTCTGTCTACTGTCATCGCCACAACCATCTTAGCTTTCAATGTCATCAAAGAGGGCTTGGGTTTTTTTTGTCGTAATAAAACTTAGGCTTTGTGAACTTGATTCTAGCCTCCAAAGTCTTCTCTTTAAAAATAAATAAGGTCTGAAATCCCTGAGCGACCGCAGTGAGGGCTTCCTGTTGCAGGCTTACCAGAGGGAATACCTTAAAGTGGAATCCTGCTGAAACAAGAGGCAGAACCCAGCCTTTTCTGTTGTAACCGAGCCATGTATGATTTACAAAGAAGAATGCACTTGCCGGGTTCTCAGGGAAAATGCATACAAACAGAACTGTTCCTTACTGTGGCATGTTATGATCTTTTTATTGAGAAGCTCTTCAGGAAGAATTAGAATTAAAAACATAATGAGTAGCCGTGATGCTTTCCCACTGGGGTGGATTTGCATCCAGAGCAATGGCTTAACTACATTTACTGCATTCAAGTGTCAGCTGTGGTCCCCCCGGCCCCCCCGAGAAGTTCACAGGAGGACCAGTTTATGTATAAGCCAAAAAATCAGCTCTGGTTATGAGCAGGTCCAACTGCAGCAGAACGGAAGAATTCTGGACCTGAAGTCGGGGTCTGGGATGGATGGTCTGCCTCTCATGCTTAGTTTCTGTAGAGCCCTGGAAGTGTTGCTTCTCTGTCATGTCAGGGTGACTGTGTGCAATGGTACTGCATCCTGCATGAGTTCAAGAGGTTACTCTCAGCTTAATTAGTATGACTAGTGCTATTTTCGAGATAAAAATATAAAATATTAATTATCAAGCATTTGGAAAGTATAAATTATTTGAGCACAGAGAAAAGAAATTTGAGACAGGTGAAGATTTTATTTACCCAATAGACTCAGTAGATATTTATTAAATGCCCACCATGCACCGGGTGGAGCCTGGGCTCTGATATGGAGCCTGATACACAATAGCCATTCAGTGAGCTCCTATGAAATGAAAGAATGGATAGTTCACTCTTCAAATAGTCCACAGGCTGGACTGGTCTCTGGGGCCTGCAGAGAGCACCAGGAGGCAACTGTGGATGGATCTGCTGGATGTCCTGTAGACTCAGGGTTGTCTATGGCTGGCTTCATAGTTCAGTATCAGAGTATCGTTCTACTTCTGAGGACTCCCGGGAGAACCAGGACTGATGGGAAAGAGGAGGTGAGAAGGAACAGAAACAACGGGAAGGAGGAGATTAAGGAAATGGCTCTTGAGATTGTGGAGGCTGATGCCTGGAGCCACCTGAGGCCAAACACAAGTCCAAAGGCAATCCAAAGGCTGAGTCACCATCATCCTCGCCAAGTTAGCTTCCCAGAACCCTAATCACAAAAGGCATTGGATAAAACCTGCATACATCATGGGCAGTAATCTAGACTATTGATTCAGATGTTAATCTCATTTCAAACCTTTGCAGAAACATCTAGAATTACATTTGGCCAGGATTTTACCTCCTTCATATCAGTTAGCCATCGAGTTCAGCTTCCTTGGCCATGTGGTCCCAGGTTGAGGTCCCCTTCCCTAGCTTCCTTCCTTGAGAATGGCAATGTTACAGGTTTGGAGTTAGGCATGCAGATTACAAGCAGCCCTGGTTCCATCACTAGCCAACTCTAGCCTCTCTACAACTCAGTTTCTACACTGTCTCACGGTGTCCTCTGTGCTACCCGCCCCTTGGTTTTGGCATTTCCTCTTCATCCCTTGCTCCCATTTGTCTTTGAGGACAGATTTTGTTGTTTGACTTCCCATTCTGTATATTGAACAGTGCTTAAAATATAACAGATGGCCATGGACTATCCGCTGATTAAATATTGAATGAATTAATTCAGAGGGAGAGATGTAAGCAGAGGTGGCTGTGTGTAGCAGGTGTTTTAAAAACAGGCATCTTTCCCAGAGTTGACAAGCTTGCTGTTCTCCTTGCAGACCTTAATCTCACTTGTGATGCCTCCAGGAGAGAGAGAGCGACTATGCCCCAATATAAAGGTTTATTTATTTGTTGTTTGGTTGATCGTATGACTGTACACCTACACGAGTTTATGTCCACCACATGTACCACAAATGTACAGGATTACATGCAGGCAAGAAGAAGGCATCTTATCCCCTGGAAGTAGAGCAGCCATGTGGGTGCTGGGAAATGTCCATTGGGTCCTTTGCAAAAGCAGCAAGCGCTCTTAACCACTGAGCCCTCTCTTTAGCCCCTCCCCTACTATAATTTTATATGACTGTTTTCCTCCCTCCCCCAGCACCAGGAAGCCACTGCTTTGCCCTTTGATCATTTAAATACTTTTAGAGACTTCCTAGAAGTGGGACCCTATTTCTGTTTCTGTGTTTGGCTTATTCATATAGCATAATGTCACCAAGGTTTGCCCATGTTGCCACATTGCAGAAGGCTCTGACTTCTAAGGCTGAAGTGTTCTGTGGTGCATAGACCACAATTTTTGCATCCATCCATCAGTACACACTTGAGGATGCTTCCACATCATGTTTGAACATCATCAATCATGAGAGTGCTATTATCTCTTTGGATTCCAGTTTCTCTTATTTGAGATTATTGCCCACAAGTAGAATTGCTGAGGACTCTAGGAGTTGCTTCCAGTCTTATCTCAAGGACCAGGAAAGAAGTTTGGCTCATCATGAACTCAGTGTCCAGCGAGTCGCCTTGCGTGCTGCCTGCTTTCCAGACCTCCTGGCTTTCTTATATATTAGGTAATTCCTTGGCTTGGGATTGTCCTCTACAATGGAAAAGACTTTTCACACCAAGTATCCAAACTTCTGGGCAGTAGTAATGTAGAGAGTGAGCATGGTCTCTGAAAACCGTGATGATCCAAAGGTTGATGCTTCTTTTATTCCAAAAGCCAGGAGGCCTTGTCTAATCACAGTGAGGTTCCAGGATCCTAGTTTTGAAATCAATGTTGTATTTAACAAGAAATGAGCAGTCACTTGTAACTTTTTTTTTTCAGCAAAATGATGCCATTTAGAGCTTATGGAATTTATCTGTCTAGCAGATCAGCAGCTGAACAGAATTTTAATTACACCTGCCACCCTCGGCTGCACTCTCCCGTTCTGAGCTAACCTTATCAGGGTAGTGGTGCCTACACTGCCCAGTTTTGCTGTTCAAAAGCCAAAGTTTCCTTTCTCATCATTTGGGGAGCTGGCTGGCGTTTTAATTTCAGGGAAAAGCAACCTTATTCATGTAAAGTGACTTCATAGGATGTGCCAAGCTGCCGGGTTGCACGCCTGACTTAGAAACAAAAATCCAAAATTTCTGTAGATTTTCTGAAATAGCAAAAGAAAAAAGCCAAAGTTCACAACAATACTATATTGATAATTGCTAATTAGATACAGTCTCACCGCATAGGCTTCCATTTCATGTGAGTTTGCTACCTTTAGCTCCACTGTGCCATTGGCACGTTGATTGCTAAAGATACTCCGTGTATTCAGGGTCATAAACAGAGCTCAGTGGACTCCATTTCTACTCATCCCCTTGAGAACAGAAAGGTTAAGGGGCAGGACCTTTACATCACATAGGGAGACAGAACATTGGCAGATGTCCCCGCTGTGACAAGGAGGGTATTGAGCGTGTCTGGCGGCTGCATCGCTGGTGAAAGGGTGTATGTCCCACGGTGTGTTTCCCCCATCAGTGTCGTGATTTGAGTCTCACCTTGCAGATGGTGCTGCTAGCTGCTGTCTGGTTTTAAGGCACAGTTGCATCCCCATCTTTTTGGAACACAGCTTTTGGACTGCAGGCTTCTAAAACTACAGCAAGATTTAGACTGTCACACCCTTCCTTCAAATCTGTCCCCGGGAGCTGTCAGAAGCATCTGGATTGTTTTTGCAGACTGTTAAGATACAGGCACACAGTTCTCTGAACCAAACCTAGCTCCTGTTTTACTGAGGGTAGACTGACGAATACAAAGCTGTCACATCGCTTTTATTGGTGTCTTCTTTCCCCATCCCCACAGAGAGCCCCTGCTCTCCATCTAACCTATGGACCAAGGCTTTTCCATGACTATGAGGGCTTTCTGGGTCCAGCAAGGCTCCAAGAATGTTGTGTGTCTCAGCCCCAGCCTGTGTGCTTGCCTTCCAGCTGGCCGCGTCTTGCTGCCATGGCCCAGAAACAGTTTTAAGAGTGGAGGAGAAAAGAAAAGTCTGAGAGGAAAGTTAAAGCAGTGGTCCCTTCTGTAGCCATGGCAAAGTATTCTCAGCCAACATGTCCCTGAGAATTCTCTCCTAGAAGAAGGGAGGTGACCTAGAGAGGACAGGGTCAGCTAGACATTGGCCTAATAGCAGGGACTACAGCAGAGAGCAGATGCTGTATCACTTCCAGCAGACAGTGAGCAATAGGGATGTCAGGTGACCTATCTCATGTCTGAGACAGTCAATGACAGTCACCCACAGTCTTTCCCTTAGGGACCTCAAGTTCACAACAGGTGACAAGACATAGCTAGTTACTGCCAGGGCTGCACTTGCTGTACACTGTCTTTGCTTTAGCTGCTATAAGCAAGGTCAAAGTCATGGTACCATGTATCTACTACAGTGTAACAGATCACCCCAGCGGCATCTTCTGTTGTTACCTACCTCAGTAGGGCCGGCTGGGATTGGCTAGGCAGTTTACTCCTGGGATCTCATGGATGGGTACAGTCAGATGGTAGCTGAAGTGCTATTGAAATCTTGTGTGGGACAATGGTCTGTATTCTGTCAATTATATTTTAAATAAACACTGATTGACCAGTAGCCAGGCAGGAAGTATAGGTGGAACAACCAGACAGGAAGTAGAGGCGGGTCAATGAAAACAGGAGACTTCTGGGAAGAAGGAAGTCCTAGGCTCCAGTCCTGACCCAGCCATAGAAGAAGCAAGATGTGAGTGCCTCTCTGAATAAGGTACCAAGCCACATGGCTAACACAGACAAGAATAATGGGCTAATATAAGTTATAAGTATTAATAAGAAGCCTGAGCTAATGGGCCAATCAGTTTATAACTAATGTAGACCTCTGTGTGATTTCTTTGGGACTGAACAACTATGGAAATCAGGCAGAACAAGGACCGGGTAGGACAGAAAACTCAGTCAAAAGAAACCTTTGGGTTTGCCATTGATCCTGGCCATCAGCTAGTCTTTCAGGTAGGGCCATTGGCTGGAGCATCTATCTACCTATGATTCTTCTAGAGATTTCTCACAGCTTCATAGCTGGAACCTAAGAGCAAATGTCCAAAGAGAACTAGAGAGCTGGGGACCAGATGAGGAAGAGAGGAGAGAATAGTGGTAGGACCACCTCAAAGACCTAGACCCCAAATCACAGAGCTTCTCATCTCCTATCTGATGTAGAAAGTGCTGTATATGTGTTGTTTTTATTGGCTAATGAATAAAGCTGCTTTGGCCTATGGCAGGGCAGAATATAGCCAGGCAGCATCAGAGAGATGCCATGTAGCTGCCGAAGGAGACAGACGTTGGAATCTTACCCAGTAAACCACAGCCCACAGCCTCGTGTTGATACACAGAATAATAAAAATAGGTTAATTTAAGATGTAAGCACTAGCTAGGAATACACATAAGCCATTGGCCAAGCAGTGTTGTAATTAATATAGTTTCTGTGTGATTATTCAGGTCTGGACAGTTGGGAATGAATGAGCAATCTCTGCCTACAACTGTCAGGATGCTGTATCCAAGTTCATGGAAAGGAAACAGACTCACAACTCTATTTGAGGAGCACCAAGGTTAGGCTACAGGAAAAGGGGTGTTTAGGTCTGGGACAGGTGTTCTGCCACCTTGGTTTTCCTGGAGTGACTTTGTTTCTGGAGGTGACACACTTGCGTAAAGCATTTCTGTCCTCACTGAGATCAGCTGTTCCTTTCTTGGGACATCTGGCATCCAGCAAAAACTAATTCTGCATCTTGAACAGCACCAATCAACAGAAGACACTTTTCTTCTTTGTCCCATGCAAACCACAAATAGTTTGGAGTAATTCCAGAGATGTTGAGCATGGCCACAGCAGTCGATAGCTTACCTGCATCCACGTTAAGACTTTTATAGTTCGTAGCCCAATGTTCTCTCATCCCAGCCACAGTGCTGTGAATTGAGCTACACCCAGACTTACTTTAATGAATAAACATTTCTGACTAGTGTGTGTGTAGGGGGGTGAGGGCAGGCTTTTGACAGGACAGGGGTGGAGGATTCCTACAGGAGTCTGCTCATCCTTCCTACCATGTGGGCCCCAGAAATGGAACCCAGGTTTTCA
The DNA here is from genome assembly GCA_004026605.1 of Ondatra zibethicus. Classification (NCBI taxonomy): domain Eukaryota; kingdom Metazoa; phylum Chordata; class Mammalia; order Rodentia; family Cricetidae; genus Ondatra; species Ondatra zibethicus. Next base: position 16,024 of record PVIU01009260.1, read on the forward strand.
GGCTCAATGTCAAGCACCATTACCTGCTGAGTCGTGGAACCAGCCCCTTCTCTTTAACTTATGAAACTTGTGTATGGATTAGATAGTAACATCATAAAGAACTCCAGCGATAGGTAAACAAGGAAGTGGCTGTGAACTCTGAAGCCAATGTGCCTCTTCTTGACCACACTCAGTCTTCCCTACTTTATGGCAACCATTACCCCGGCTTGCGTGTTTATTGATGCATTAATTTTCTTTATGGTGTGGTATGTGCTTTCATCCCTCTGGGATGCACATTTAGTTTTACGTGTTTTAGAACATTTTCATAGTTGGAGCCACACTGTATTTATTCTCTCTTAGTGCTGCTGTCCCAGGACTTACCCTCACTATTGCAGGCAGATGGATCTCAGTCACCTCACTGTTGGGACACAGTCAAGACTGAAACCGTAGCATAGACTGGCTCTGGTGAACAGTTCCCCTCTCCTATCATAAAGAGCTTATATGTCAAAATTCTTACGTCGCTGCTAAACTGTTGACACATGCTAGCTTCCAGCTTTGCTGGAATGGTGGATCATGTTCTACGGTGACTTTTCTGCCTTACATGCTAACACATGTAAAAGTTTTGGTCATTGCCCATTCTTCTCTAACCTAGTTTCTGGTTGCTTGTCTTTCACCACTTGTTGTCACTCTAATGTGAGTTATGAAGTGAAACCTGTCACCTCATGTTGGTGGCTGAGGTGCTGTGAACATCTTTTCTAATATTTTCTGGGTTTTTGTTTGTTTTTATTTTGCTTTGTTTTTACTGGATTCTTGTCCAAGGCTCTTGTTCATTTGTGTATTGAGCTATCCTTTTCTTGTTCATCTATAGGGGCATCCTTTTTCTGCTGTGTCCCCAAACTTCATCAGCCCTGTCCACTCTCCCTGAGGGTACCTCATAGTCTCTTTGAGCTATAATTTAAAGCACAGAAACTGTTCATTTTACCCTGTCAAATTTGAGTCTTTGTGGGTTGAAAATCCCTTCCTACCTTGAGGTCATATATTATTCTCTATTTTATTTTCTTCTGCAGGCTCTATGACATTTTGCTTAATGTGTGGTGTAGCCAGGTTGCCCTTTGTTCGTGCATGGCATCGAGATGTGCTTTGCGGTGCTGGGAACCTCTTCGTTTCTCTTTATTTGCATTTTTCCTGTCATTTTAATTATTAGGAATTCTGATGTCGGAAGTGTGGTGTTCTCTTCAGGTAGCCATAGCAACTCCCTTAGTATGTGCACAGCGTTTTGATTTCTGTGCTTTCCTTTGCCTAGTGTATCTATTAGTAGCGAGGAACTGGATCTTGCTGTTCGTATTTCACGATCTTTGCCTCAACAAAGCACCCACCCTGCAGACAGTTATCAGAATTCTACTTTTTGATTAATATTTTCTCCTTTTTATTTGCTTTACTTTCCCCCATGAGTCCCTTTCTTGCCCTTTTTACTCATGTTGGATTGTCACTAACTCCTCTTCATCCAATTTGAAGTTATTCATCCTGTTATTACATTTACAGTAGCTAGTGTAGACAGGAAAGGCATGAGCCCAAGGTTTGCATTTTAAACCTCAGGGCTGTTTCCTTGTTTAGTAGCAATGGGGCTTGGTGGTGTTTTTGTTGGCTTACTGTTGCTGCTTTTTAACCTTGTGTGGAACTGATGTGTGTACTGGCTTTGTGTTTTACTGCTAGCCCTCTGTGGGTCCCTTGCTTTCTGCTGAAAGTGTTTTCTATGGAAATTCCTGTATTGCAAACCTGCCATGCACAGTATTTGGTTTTGTTTCTGTTGCCATGTCCTCTTTTTCTTGTCACGCTAACTATGTCACAATCATTAGCGTTTCAGAAAAGATTGAAACATAGTAACAGTGTTGCTCGTGTCCTGCAAAAACCAAAATCAGAGGAATAAAGACCTGCATGGCCATAGTAAGGCTGCGGCTGTACAAATGCATCCACGTAGACCATATAACCACCTGTGTGGGCCATAGTAAGGCTGCAGCTGTACAAATGCATCCACGTAGAGCATATAACCACCTGTGTGGGCCATAGTAAGGTCGAATCTGTACAATGCATCCACATAGAGTGCATAACTGCCTGTGTGGGCCATAGTAAGGTTGCAGCTGTACAGATGCATCCACGTAGAGCACATAACCATGATGATCATGAGTTCAGAAATGACAGAGGCTGGGAGCAAGGCTCTACTCTTCATGTCCACTATAAAGTGTGCTCTTGTATGCATGCCTCAAGAAGCATGAGAAGGCACATAATAAATTCATCAACCTAGGCCCTCTGCATATATGTGACAGTTGTGTAGCTTGGTCTATACATGGAACTCCCGCCAATGGGAGCAGGGGCTGTCCCTGGTTCTTTGATTGGCTCTTGGGGACCTATTCTTCATGCTGGATTGCCTTGCCCAGCCTGAAAGGCAAGCCTTGGTCTTATGGCAGCTTGCTATGCCATGCTTTGCTGAAGTCCGTGGAGGCCTGCCCCTTTCTAAGTGAATACCAAGGAGGGGTGTATCGGGATGTAAAATAAATAAGTAAATAAATTTTAAAAAGAAATTCAAATTCTTTCCCAGATATTGAAATCATACGTTAAAGTTGTGCTTCTGTATTTGAAGTGTGACCTTCCTACATAAGCAAGTGCATTGATTATCATTAGAAACTAACTTTTGCCTCATAAATGACATCAAGTAGACTTTGATTTCCAAGAAGGTTGTGTCATTTGTGCTCATATTCCCTGTAGTATGGGAATAGCCATTATATTTTACTGTCTGCTAACTTTCTAAGTGTTCTGAATTATTTTATTATTATATCCATTCCCTTTGGTAATTACTACTGAAGTCAATCACTTTTTTATGTCCATGTTTGCTAGTCATTTGTAATTCTTCTCGCTTTAGAGCATTCGGCCCTATCTATTGTCGATTTTTCAATTATAATCTTAATGGTTTTCTTATTGATTTGAAACAGCTCTTTATATATTAAGAATATTGAACCTGCCTTTTTTTCAAATTGTTTTCCTACTTGTCTTAGACTATCATTCATAATAACTTAGGGTTTAATTTTTTATATTAAAAATTGATTCCTTATGCATTTTGAAAAAGGCCATGGATAGATATAAACAAGATGAAACACTTTATTCTGGAAAGACTGACATAAGTCTTGGTGACAAAGAGGGAAAGAGGAAATAAAATATGCTTCTAAACTAACTTTTATACAAAGATGAACTGGAAGAGAAGAGGCACTTCAGAGTTAGAACTTAGGTTTTCCTTTTTTTGTCTTGTCTGCCACTCCTGTGTGGGACACAGATGGACACCGTGGCATCTGTATATCTGGTGGCTAGCATGTCCCTTTGCGAGGCTATGCTTGTTTATTGGTCCTGTCTGACATGCTCGGGAAAGAGGGAAAGGGGGAGGAAAGGGGAACGGCTCAGCCCGCCTGCCCACAGGCACAGGCTTGCAGAGCTCATCTTGGAGATGGCGCAGAGCCGTTCCACTTTCCCCAGCAGGTGAGTCCACGCCCTGCCTTGTCTGTCCTTCCTGTCACCTTAGTGACCTCACCCAGCCAGTTAGGACTGACAAAGAATGAAGGCCTTTTCTCTGAGGCTGGGGGTTACCAGCTTGGACATTCCTGGCACACTGGGTTGAACAAATTTGTCTCAGGGTTTCCCTCCATGCTGTGAGATGCTTAGCAATACCCCAGGGCTCCACCTGCCAGAGGCCAATATGATTATTTCATTGCAACAACCAAAAGTCTCTCTAGGTGTTACCCAATGTCCCCTGAGGGACAGTGTGGGCCTTGGCTGTCACAGGGTAGCAGGAGCAAGAGACTGCTGTTAGACTTTGGGAACTTGACTGAATTGTGATTTGAGTGAGTGTCAGACTCGGGTGTTTTAATGGGATTGCGGCTGATGGCCACAGTTCCACAGTGCAAGAGTCTGTCCCAGGGCTTTCTATGAACACATACCTTTTAGTTTCAGAGTTCATTTAATTAATATTATTTCTTTTTATAATATTTATTCCTTGATAATTTCACTCATGTATACAATCTGTCCTTGTCATGTTAACCCCCAACTATCTCCCAACCTTCACCACGAGCCCCGACATTCACTGTGAGCCCCCAATATGTCTCCTTCCCAAATACATGTCCTCTTTTAAATTTTATTATTATTTTATTATTATTATTATTATTTAACCCACTGAGTCTAACTTTGTGTTGCCTGTATGTCCATGGGTGTGGGGTCATCCACTTCAAAGTGGGCATCCTACCAGTGGCCAATGCCCCAAGGAAAGTGGCTCTCCCTCCCACCAACACCTACTATATGCCCATAGCTCCTCAGACAGAGGTGGGTCTCAGTAGCCCCTCCCCCACCGTGCCGGTATTTTTAACTGGCTTGATCTTGCATGGATCTTGTGCAGGTAATCAAAGCTGCTTTGACTTTGGTATGCAATAGTCAGATCATGGTCAGACCATTTGTTTTTTGAGACAAAGTCTCACTCAGGATAACTTAGGCTGACCTCCAACCCATGGCCATCCTTTCACCACAGCCTCTGCAGTCCTGGCATCGACGTTAGTGGCAGAGACCATGGATCCTGGGTCTTGCTGGCAGTGTGATCTAGCTGAAATGGTGAACTCTGGGTTAAGGACAAGACCCTGTCTCTAAGGACAAGGTGAAGGGGCTGGAGAGATGGCTCAGCAGTTGAGAGTACTGGATGCTCCTCCAGGGGATCCAGATTCAATTCCCAGTACCTACATGGCAGCTCACAAACATCTGTAACTCCAGTTCCTAGGGATCTGACACCCTTTCTAACCCAAGGCCTGCCCAGATACACATGCAGGCAAATACCTATACATATAAAATAAAATTGAAATTAAAAAATATAAGGGGGGAATGACAAAGGCCACCTGGCACTGACCTCTGACCTCCACGTGTGTGTGTGTGTGTGTGTGTATGTGTGTGTGTGCAGTGCTTGTGTTACCAGTCCCTGTGCCCCACTGTGTGAGGACTAGATGGAGCCCTTGTGTTTGTAGCTGGTAGACATAGTCAGTGCACAACTGAGGTGTCTGATTTTCCAAATCCCCTGTAATCTGATTTCCACTCTGAAATATTTTCTGTATTTCTGGTCTGCTTATTTTGAGGCTACTGTTTGGATTTGAACTCATGCATGTGTTTGTTCTTTGCTTACTTAGCAAAGGGTAACAAGAGGTGCTCAAGCATAGAACAGTGTCCTGGTGGCCTCTGACTTCCTGCTGGGGGTCAGAGGTTGTGTGGCTGTCAGTATTCTACCTGGTGGCATGGAACATGAGGATGTTACTCTGGCTGCATCTGCACAAGTGCCAAGAAGAGACCAGCAGGTTGGAAGTGATAGTTACATTCACAATCGTCCAGGGATGGGGAAGCATGGAGTTGCTGCTGCCCCGCTTTAACAGCTTCATTCCAGAGACATATACGCGTCCCCCTTTGTCAACTTGTCGGCCTAAGGGCCTCTCCCTTTTAGCAGCAAAGCTGCTCCAGACCTGAGACATCTCAACGAGCATATCCTTTAGACTGAACTCAGAATGTTTTCTTTCTCTCTGTAGTCCTTGGGGCTAACGGCATTCCCTTCAAAGCTTTCTGTCACTGTCTGGCACCTAACTGTCCAGGTCTTTGGAAGTGGCATCCTGATAAAGGTGGTGCCACGAACCATTCTGGGCCCTTCTTTCCCCCCTTGACTTCCTGCCTCCAGAGGGTCGGGTGACACCTAAGGCCCAGTACAAGCCTGTCATCTCCTGGGCATCTGAGTGCCCCAGGGTGGTCAAGAATCCCCTCTGTAGAATATGTTATTGTGTTTGCAGCACAATGAACTCTATTTTAATCCGTGCAGAGCTCTGGTAAGGGGTTATGTCATCAGGGGCAGGCTTTAGGGGCTCTGCCCTGTGCTTCATCACTTGCTTGGGATGCCCAAGCCAGCAATTTGGGCGAGGAGAGGTGTGTGGGAAATGGGCCCTCAGTGGGAATATGGACATTAGCAATGCAAGTGTCTACAATGCTGCTCTGTAAAAAGCAAGCCTACTTCTCTTTCCCAGGCCTAATGCAGCAGCCATGCTGTCATTCTTCCCTGTGGCTGCCTCAGCCACCTCTAGGTGAAAGTAGAAAAATTAGGCTTTCAGAAGCCGTTTTCACCCGCAGAACTTTTACATTTGCTCCAGCCTCATTCCACAGGAGCAAATCTGTCACCTGCTGGTGAACTTGGCCTCTTCACCCACCAGCCCTTCTCACAGGACCCTGGCGCATGCACAGTGCTAACCGTCAGATACTTGGTAATTTCTGCTGGAATCATTGGGGTTTTCATATCATTACACAGGATTACAAACACAAAATAAACTAAACAAAAGACGATGTGTTCTGACCCTCTCAGGAATGTGTGCCTGCCAGGATCCTAATACCCCTGGAGAGAGAAAATTGGATTACTAAGCCTTAGCTATGTACACATCCCATTACAGGTGATAAGCTCGGGCGTATTGACACAGACAGGCTCCGCTCCTCACGGGCCTTAGGGAGGGGAAGCCCTTCCTCTCAGGTTCTGAACACCTACAACTAGGGCAGTGCAGTCTTGGGGAGCTCTGTAGGTAGATAAATCTCAGGCCATGTTTCCAGGAAGATTCCGAATGGTGATATCCCAGGACCCCATCATTCATGCCTTGATAAGGATGGGTTTGTAAATCTGAATGTCTTTAGGTTACACTTCCGATTGGCATATGGGCAGGGGATAAAGAGTCAATAGGAATTAATGTAAGAGCCCTTGCTGTCTGATTACTTCTATGCCAGGCCATGGCTGTCCCAAACACCTAAGTGACATTCAGTCTTGATGATATGGCTGCTGAGAAGACTGTCAAGGAAAAGCGCAGGTCTGAGAAATAAGGCCCCTCGTAATATTGGCAGCGGCCACAATGAGAAGACCTGTGTTTCGTGTGTCACAAACATTTTAACCATGAGCTAGTAAACCCGAGTCCAGAAGATTAAGAAGAGTTCTTCATTGATTTATAATCTGGAAACATTTACAGGAGATAAAGATAGAGGAAAATGTCATTTGTTTTATTGGCATTTGAGAGAGCAGATTCCAGGATAGAGAGGTTGGTATCTGGATGACGCATAGATTGTAGGATGAATCCCTCTAGGATCTCATCTCTCAGCCTATTCCTCGGGACATCAGGAGCACATCCGCACCTTCACCTGACACCTGCGGCTCTGCTTATCCAATTCAGAAAAGCAAAGTTAAATACAGTCCCTGTGAGCTGGGTTGAGAGGGAATAACCGCTGTGGGCTCACAGGTTTGAGTACATGGCCCCCAACTGGTGGAACTGTTTATGAAGGATTAGGAGATGTGGCCTTGTTAAAGGAGAGGTGTCAAGGGTCTAGCTTTGAGGTTTCAAAAGTGTGATTCCCAGAGCTTGCTTTGTGCCTCGTGGTTGTTGATCAGGATGTGAGTTCCCAGCTCTTCCTTCTCTCTGTCGTCATGGGCCCTAACCCTTTGGAAGCATCCAGTAAACATAATACTGTTTTCCGAAGTTTCCATGGCCAAGGAGTTGTATCACAGTAACAAACCGGTATCTAAGACAATTGTCTAATAAGAGTTTGCAGTGTGAGTGACCAGCATGAGTGGCCAGTGTGAGTGGCCAGCGTGAGGGACCAGCATGAGGGACCAGTATGGGGGACCAGCGTGAGGGACCAGAGTGAGGGACCAGTGTGAGAGATCAAAACAAGGTAGAAAATCCACTAGCTGACTTTGGCCATGGAATGCTTTTCCTGAAGTGTCGGCACACTCCAGACTCTTGGAGAGGCCACACTGGTGTCCACTTACCACGTCTTGCTTCTTGAGCTGTTTCCTTTCTCCCTCCAAGCTCATAATAGAATTTTTCTGTTGTCCCCTCACCTTCTGTCAGCCCTGCCTCTCACACACACATCCACACTGTGCATTTCAGGTCACGTGTGGATCAAGCCAAACACTTTTCTCAACTGCTTTCCTACAGTCTAATTTATTACAAACACTTCCCATGCCATAGCCTCCTTCTTTACCATACTTTTTATTGCTGCTGTTCCTTTCCAATGTCTCTGCAAACTCTCATTTAATGCCTAGTATTGGCACTTGTTTCTGGGAGGTGTTTGTTCCTGTGACATGCAATGGGATTGTTTGCAAGAGTCCAGCACTCTCCTCGTCCATCCATCTATGCCTCTTGGCCATGAGTTCTGTGTGAAATCCAGTAAATGGCTTGTTTATACTTGGTATTTCCTGGGCAACTGGTGCCTAGCCTGATGTCTGTCTCGGAGAATCAGGTGGCCTTGCTGCCAGCCTCCCTCTGCTACTTAGTGTTTTTTGAGCCTTCCACTGTCAGTCTGCACAGCCTTAAAATGGGGGTGAGAGCAGTGGTGTTGGCAGAGGTTTCTGTCTTGCCCAGTCCTGCAGTTTTTCAGTCCCAAAGAAACACACAGAGGCTTACATTAACCCTTATAACTTATATTAACCCATAATTTTTGTCTGTGTTAGTCATGTGGCTTGGTACCTTTTATCAGTGAGGTATTCTCATCTTGCTTCCTCTGTGTCTGGGTGACGACTGCAGACTGCGCCTTTCCTCTTCCCAGAATCCTCCTGTTCTCCTTGCCCCACCTATACTTCCTGCCTGCTTGTCCCACCTATACTTCCTGCCTGGCTACTGGCCAATCAGTATTTTATTAAAGCAATACAACTGACAGATATTTACAGGGTACAAGACCATTGTCCCACAGCAGCAGTGGTATCTCTGTTGCATTGTGGTGAGGGTGAATGAGTATCCCTTGGAATCACACACATGTGAGTGCACACATGCACACACTGGCAAGATCTTGGGAGGAAGAGGGGAAGTACCACGTCATCTTGAGGTCAGCATGACTTCTGGCTACATGAAGAGCCTCTCTCTGGTGTCCTCTCATTTGCTGACTCAGTGGACTGTGCTGACTGACTTTGTGTCAACTTGACACAAGCCAGAGTCATTTGGAAAGAAGCACTTTCAACTTAAAAAAAAAATGTTTTATGAGATTGGCCTATTGGCACGTCTGGGAGGGTAGCATTTTCTTGATTTATGGTTGATGTGGGAGGGTCCAGTCCACTGTGGGCAGTTCCATCCCTGGGCAGGTGGTTCTGAGCTGTATAAGAAAGCAGACTGAGCAAACCACAGGGAGCCAGTAAAACAGCGCTTCTCCATGGCTTCTGCTTCAGTTCCTGTCTCCAGATTCCTGCCTTGAGTCCTTGCCCTGACCTCTCTCAGCGATGGAGCGTGGCCTGAGAGCTGCAGACTGAAATAAACCCTTTCCTTCCCAAGTTGCTTTTGGGTGTGGTGTTTATTACAGCCACAGAAACCCTGACTAAGACAGAAGCCCACTTTTTAAAGGGGACAGCGTAGGATGTAGCAGAACAGACATGTCTGTATCCTAGCCTGGAATGCGATGTCCGGCTCTCTCGACACTAGCCCCTTGACTTCATGCGTTGTGGGTCTCCCTTGGGTCTGCTGCCTGCAGCAGATATACTGAGGTTCATGCCGTGTGCAGAGCGGGTCTGGTGATTCAGTGAGGTCGTGTCCGTGTGTTTAGTGCCTGTCGTTAAATGAGCCATCGGCAGCAGCCAGAAAAATCTCACTTAACCTCCTTCAGCTTAATGTCCACATCCGTAAAGCGGAAATAATAACAAAGGCACTGAGAGGTTGTCTCTGGCTTTAAGTGGAGAGAATGAAGGCGAAGTCCTAGGCCGGGTATTGGTAGCAGTAAGTTGTCCTATACCTAACAGCTCTTGGGGCATCGGGGCATCTGCAGTATTAGTTCTAGAAAACAAAACAAGCCACACTGCCTTGATACCATCCGACCCCTAAAGCCAGCAGCTGGTGTTGATGACTGCTCTTTACTTGCAGGGCTGCAAACCTAAGCTGCCTCTGCTGCAGCAGCCTTTTAGATGCAGGGCTGCAAACCTCAGCTACCTCTCCTGCAGTCTGCAGATGTGCAGGTACTCCAGCAGGCTTCCTCTCCTACCTGACCTGTCGGGATCTATGGTGTTGGCTACTAACAGCTACTTTTACCCGAGTAAGGCTTTTAATTACATGTTCAGGTGTAATTGGTGGGTGATGAGGTAGGAAAAGGGACAGAGGCAACAGGCCCTGGTGGAGAACGGAAACAAAGTCCCATAGATTGCAGGGCCGCTTTTCCTATTAAAATACTTTCTAGCTTAGGGCATGCCTAGAATTTGCTCTCTAGGCCCAAGGAGAAAACCATGTCCTGGGAAATTGTGTGAAGCTCACAGTGTCCCAGTGGAATTGAGTCTGAAGTGTATGACGCCTTTCTACTGTGAATTCAATCTCAAAACACGTACCATCTATAATTCCTAGGAGTCCTTAGAGTTGCCATAAAACCACTTAAAATTAGACCTGTTCCAATTCTTGTTTCTACCCGTGCTTCACACTATAAACTGTTATTTTCCATTCCTGTCTGAGCTCCATTTTTCTTCCAAACCAATAATTCTGCATCCTTTTCGGAATGGCTCGATTGCACTGAAGTTGTCCTGGAAGACCCCTTTGTTTCCTTCAGTGCTCTGAAGTGTGATGTCTGCGTAATTTGCTAAATGCATCATGTTTACATATGCAAAAGCCAGTTATCTCCAAACCGTCATCCCCTGCCTGCACCGTTGGTGGGATGCTTAAAGAAAATGAAGCTTAATTTTCTGTAAGCAGCCTTCCATGGTTTTCAAATAAGCTTGCAGAGACACTGGCAAACTAAATTACACAGGGATAACTACCCAGACAGCAATGAGAAGCCAGGGCTGGAAGAAGCCAGGTGTGACAGAATTCTAGGACCCTGCAATCATGGCAGACAAAGCAGAGATTGTCCAGGGTCTTCCAGGCTGATGCGGGAGAGGGCTGAGGGATGAAGTGTTAGCACTGGAGGCAGCCCCAGCCTAGAAAATAGCAGATCCAGGCTCAGCCTGAGAGACCCTGTACTCATTGAGAACCGGCAGGTGTCCTGGCCTTTCCTTTGTCCAAGCCTAGGGAGTTGGTGTGACAGTGTCTGTGGTCAAATGGTCAGGGCTCCTCTTTCCTTTGTGGGTTCAAGGCACATTAGTGTGAATCCTTTGGTCCTGGGTTCAAATGGGTGGGCTTAAATGGGCAAGATGGAAGGTTTGCTATTCTCAGCTATGCAGTAGAGACAAAAGGCCACTCTGAGGCATTCTGGGGCTTGGCTGAGACAAGGTATCTTCATCCACTTGTGTGTTTCTCTCTGCTCTCCTGTCCCCTTCAGGCCCATTCACTGTCAGGGAGCATGTTTTCCTGACTTTAGCTGTCCATTTTGATCTTGAAGGGACTTGCTGGCCAGCTAATGCCTCAGCCAGTTCACCAAGCAAGTTCTCAGTGCTTTTGCAGTAGTGGAAGCTGTTTTCACTTCACCGAACATGTTCAGATTTTTCCCTATTATGCCTTCTGTAAACTTACTGAGGTCTGCGTTTGACCAGGCAGGTTGCTGGGACCTAGAGGTAAGTCAAGCGAGGGCTGTGTCTTAATCGTCTCTGTATTCCTCAGAGTAGCTTAGGGAGGGGTTTGTTTTAGACTTTCCCTCAGGGTCCCGGGGAACAATGCAGAACAATACACAGATTATTTGGATTTAAAAAAAATCCTGCATTTAGGGATTATTTCCCCCCCCCCCATGGGTTCAAAAACCAATTATCAGCATGTAAGCATGAAAACTGGTTGATGGATGGAGGGCGCACTCTGTCTTGAGTTGCAGGTAAGAAGTCCCTTGTGGTCCATACTCAAGCTCCATCCTTCCTATTGTCCTATTTGTTCATCCAGTTATTTACTCTTCTGTGAAGTCCAACCAGCGACAATTGTTTTCAGACCTTGACTTTGAAGAGATGACTGAGTGAGTGTGACATACAGTCCCTTGATTCAGGGAGCAGGTGGCTTGGTGAGGGAGACAGGCAAGGACGGTGTCATGGTCTTGATGCTGTGTGTTTATTTATATCACACACAAAAGCCATTTAAAGGAATACAGGCTCTCCTCCCAGAGGTCTAGCTTCTGGCTCCTGCCCCAAAATAAACTGTCATTACTAATTTTCATGTGTCCTTGAATAGTTTCTTTTTTTAAAGATTTATTGTTTTAATTTAAAAAGTGAAATTAAAATATAGCTACACCATTTCCATCTTATTTTTCCTTCCTTCATCCCTCTTTACCCTTTCTCTCAAATTCATGGTCTTTTTAAATTGTTATTATTACATATATATGTATGTATGAATGTATTTACACATAAATATATAAATACAATCTTCCTTAAACTATTTAGTGCTCCTTGTACGTATATGATTTCAGGGCTAATCAGTTAGTATCAGAAAACCAATTAGGGGGCTCATCCCTGAAAGGACTAATAGTCCATCTTGCCATTGTTGTCGGTTACTGGTAGTTCAGTTTACAGATGAGGCCCTGTGAGAGTACTTTTATCTAGGTGTTGTGTACGTATCACGGGAAACTTCTCTGTCACTTCTAGGAAACACACCCACCCAGCAGTTTTCTTGGTCCTTTCACACCTACAGTCTTCCTGGCCCCTGTTCTGCGATGTTTCTCGAGGTTTAGATGCAGGAGTAGTATTGTAGATGTATCTATGAAGCTGGACATCCTACAACAGGGCTCTCCTCATTTGAACCAGTTGTGTTTTCTTCAATGATCTCTATCTATTGCAAAGAGGAGCTTTGATGAGGCCTGGGAACTACACTTACCTGTGGGTAGAAGGACATGTATTTAGAATGCCATTAGGAACCACGTGGTTTAGTTCGAGTGTTCGTGGGACATCCATGGCCTCTAATATCCATGGCCTCACTAGGCCCAGTATTGGCTCAATGTCCTCTGCCAGGCCTGATTTCTCTCCTACCAAATGGGTCTCAAGTCCAATTAGACATCTTTGTTTACGGCCAAGGTATGAGTGCTGCTATTGCACCCTTAGGGACATCTTGCCATGCTGGTCATCGTTGTGGCCTGGGCATCAGCTGGACAGGACTATTGGTTGCTTCCCCCACCTTGGAAGCTTGCATAGCAACTCCTGGTACTATGAAAGCTAGTCGTCAGGGAGGGGGGTTTTCAGGTCAGATAAAGGTCAGATCCCTCCAGTCTTGTGTCTGAAGTACATGGTGTCTTCAGCAATAGGGACTTACCTCAGCCTATTAGAGGCAGTCAAGCACAGCAGCAATAGCCTATACTGTTTGGGGAATCCCTTGGACTCCTGTGACTGCCACTCAAAAGAGGTTCCTTGTGTCCTGAATCAGAGGATTTTCTTAGATTATCTATGGCTCTTGGGGTCAAACCAAGTGATATAGCATCATTTAAAACTATATCTATCCATCCATCTGTCTGTTGGTCTAACTGTCTATTTATCTATAGATATATACTTATTTGTATTATATGTAATTGTGGTTAAAAATATTTTTTACAACTTTTCCAAACATCCCTAGTGCTATTTTTCTTCTTCCCTCCCTCTCCTTTTGTATTGATCTTTCATAGTTTCCCAAATTAAAGTTCCCCACCCTGTTTTTTCTCTTTTTCTTTTTTAAAGCCATTTCTCCATTCATCACTTGTATCTTGCAATTATCAATTTTTTTATTTCTATTTGTATTTTGTGTATATGAATGTTTTGTTTCATGGGATATTTGTACACCATGTGAATGTGTATTGCTGTGATTGGTGTAATAAAAAGGTAAACAGCAAATAGCTAGGCAGGAGATATAGGTGGGACTTCTGGGCAGAGAAAAGAAGGAGGAGGAGGAATCTAGATGCATGAGAGAAATACCCCAGGAGACATGAGGAAGCAGGATGGGTGGTATATGACAGAATGTAGGTTAATAGAAATGGGCTAAGTTATAAGAGCTATTTATGAACAAGGCTAAGCTATACACCAAGTTTTCATAATGAATAAGAAGTCTCCATGTCATTATTTGGGAGCTGGCTGGTGGGACAGAAGAAGACCCATTACAGTTTTTCCTGCATGTATGTATATACATCATGTGCATGCAGTGCCCACAAACTCAGAAGAGTGTATTGGATTCCTTCAAGTTACAGACTGTTGTGAGCCAGTGTACAGGTACTGGGAACTGAGCCTAGGTCCTCTGCAAGAGCAGTAACTTCCTGTATCTGGTGAGCTATCTCTCCAACTCTTATTAGATTCTTGATATACCATATAGGCACAGAGAAGGATCCTATATGATACATATATAATGTTGACTTATTTTTAAAATTTGTGTCTCAAAGAGTCCTAAGCACTGTACAACTAACTATTGATTACAACAGGTGGGTGTGTTATAACCAACTTTGAGTGTTGGAATGGTTTCCTGATTTTGCTATCTCAGACAGTACTGTAGAGTGCTGTATTCTTGACCACAAATGAGCTATGAGTTCCACAGTGGAAATTTATAATGAAAACATCTGGCAGCCTTTCTGAGTCCTTTTAATTCTGTTAAATCTTTTGTAGTCATTATCTAGTTAAGTTTTCCTTTGTGACATGGTTAAAGATATAATTTTATCCCTTTGAGAGATGAATTTAGCTTGTTTACATTTATTGCTATTGAAGTTAAGTTTGATTGTGTTGGTGCTATTGTTTGCTTTATTTATTTTATTTTTCAAGATAGGGTTTCCTCTGTGTAGCCCTGGCTGTCCTGGAAATAGTTCTGTAGACCAGGCTGGCCTTGAACTCACAGAGGTCCACCTGTCTCTAACTCCCAAGTTCTTGGATTTAAGGCGTGCGTCACCGCTGCCTGGCTTTGCCACCACCGCCCAGCTGCTTCTTTTCTTAAGCTGCCCAAGTTGGTCTCACAATTCCTCTTTAGCCGTGGTGTGCTTTAAACCTGTGATTCTCCTGAGTAGCTGAAACATTCCCCACCAACACTTTAAACAGTGATAAAACCGGGATGATTTTCTTACTTTCTCCCTTAACCTCCATTTTTCTTTAAAGCTCCCTTCCTTTTTGTCCTCTACTTGGCAATATGCAGATTCTCTTATTGCCTTTGCTATATAAAACCCTATATGACTTGCTTCTCTATTGCTCCGTGTTTTTCTCTGCCTCAGCTCTGGCACAGGCTTTGTTTCCCCACCCTGAATGTTGCTGAAATCTGGGGGCAGCTTTGTGCTTTTCTCTCTCAGAAGTCCCTAGGATGCATCTTCTACCGCCACATTGACTTTCTTTGAAAATCCAGTGATTTGATTAAGATGGATCTTCATATTGACCATTCTGAGGCCATTCCTTTGGCCCAGATTGTAAAATGGGATTTACTTAAAGAATTGGATTTGCATCCCACTCTGTTTTATGCTCCCATGGTATCCTCAGGGCTGCCAGTTATCCCCATGAGGAGCATCCTCTGCTTCCAGGCTGTCACTTAACTCTCTGATGTACAATGATTCCTTCCCTGTGCGCACTCTAACGTCCTCCCACTTGCTGCCATTCCTGTCCATTCTGCTTCCTCCAATCTCAGCTTCACTCACCCTGTCTCCTCCTCCTCTGAACTTCAATGTACTGCTTTCTTTTTATCTTATTATTACTATTTTCTCCAAAGGCAGTTGTTCTATTTCTGTTGTTTACTTGGCTCTCATTTTCATGTTTTCTGCTCAGTGTTCTCTGGTTGTCTTATCTGCTTTTCCCCCAATCTCTATGAAGTCTTTAAACCAACAGGGTCACCATCTTTAAAACGCTAAGAACAATAGAGTCTTTAGGGGAGGATAAGCAATCTATCCTCCGTGGACTTCACAATTCCAAAAGCATCCAACTTACTAGGACAGACAGATGGCTCCCTTTTAAAATGTCCCCTCTGTATGGGCCTAGCTTCCCTGTCTCTGTGAAGTGATCAGGCCCAAGGGGGCTTTGCTCATTACTCTGCTCTGTCTACTTCCAGTGTTCCTGTCACACTCCGTTGTATTTTACAGTGAGCTTCTTGTCTGCACAAAACACAACGAATTATGTTGTGTGTGTTTTCTGAGCTCCACTGCCTCTAGGATGCACCTCCCTTTCCTTGTGCTTTTTCTTCCTGTGTGGTTTCTGTTTAATCTGTTTCCTGCCCTTGCCCCACCACATCCCTTACTTCTTGCTGTGCAGAACATTTGAGTAACTTTAGGGAGGGAGACATATTTGTGATATTTTATTGTGTTTGTTATCATTTTATAGACCCTTGTGGACATTTTACTTTTCACATCCATCTGGTAAGTTTCTGCCTTTCAAGCCTCTCTCTCTCTCTCTCTCCTCTAGTTCTAATGAAAGTGAAATATTCCACCCTTTCCAGTATACCTTTCCTATGGAGAGGAAGGTAGAAGTTGCTTACTGTTTTCCCATTAGATAGTAGCTCACTAGACTGGCAATTTTGATCAAAATGGAAGTAATGGTGGTTAATATCTCATCCTTGTGTCAGGTGTAGTCTAGGGAAGGTCTGTGGGGGCTTAGAGGCCAGCCAGTTACTTCTCATGTCAAGTCACTGTCCACACACCCTGGGAAGAGGACAGACTGAGAGGGAGTCGCTACCCTGAAGGGAGAAAGGATTGGTGAACCGGGTACTTAGCTTGGGATACCTTCAGTCTCAGGCAGTTTCTTCTTAAATCCTGCTTTATTTATCCTGATGAGTCCCCAATTTGTCATTTAATGAAAATAAAGATGACAGACGCGGGCATTTCAATGACCCTTTGTTCTCAGCCCAGTTCTGGCCTCCATCCTCTTACCCTAGACTCAGAACCTGGAGATACCACTACTGGGCCTTTGTCATCAGAGGGCGTGGTGTCACCTCCCTTCCAAACGGCTGGTTTAAGGCATCACCATCTGCTCTAAACTGGGGGTGGGGAGGGAGGGACTCCATGTTTGTCTCATTTCTTTTGTCACTAGATGATGCCTGTGACAGTGTTTAGTATGTCCTTCCTAAGGAAACCAAACATAGGTTCCAGGCACCTCCTAGACTTCCTACCCAGTCTAAGATCTCAGCTGAAAGTTTGCCTTTAGCTCTCCGCTGCAGCATTAACTAGCAATGTAGAGT
The DNA here is from genome assembly GCA_004026605.1 of Ondatra zibethicus. Taxonomy (NCBI): domain Eukaryota; kingdom Metazoa; phylum Chordata; class Mammalia; order Rodentia; family Cricetidae; genus Ondatra; species Ondatra zibethicus. The sequence goes on from PVIU01009260.1 coordinate 33,063, forward strand.
TCTCTTGCTTAAGGGTAGAAATGTCTGTGCATGTTATTGCTCTAGGCATTGAAAACACAGAATCAAAAACTATACTTTGTAATACCTCGATTTGAATGTTGAATTTGAGCAGGTTAAACTGGGGTTTTTTTGTTTTTGTTTTTAAGATGGAGATTCTTCATGAATTATCCCTTCCTCGAACACAGAGTTCTGTCTCTAAAGCTGCTTACAGGTCTGGGTTATACCATTTGACCTAAACTGATCAGCTTATATCACGTTACCTTGTAGGCTGGAAATGTGCTTGCGTATGTAGTATGCAATATACCAGAGTATGTTATGCTCCAGCACCCTGAGTAATCCAGCTTGAACCCATTTACAGCCTGTCTTGGGAGAGCACCTCATTGCGTGTTTTAAATGGGAATAGCAGCCACTATTTGTTTAGAAAGGCTTTTATTCTCTGGGGACACCTAAAACCTCTAGGTGGCCATGAGATTCTTCGTTGCAACTGCCAGCTGTATGTTGTCCTCTATGGTCACACCAGCCTATGCCAAGTCTCCTCTACAGGCAAATGCTGGCTCACCTGCTAGAAATACAATTGAATACAGAGCTGGCATTTATAGCCAATATTTTGCATATTCAATAATGCATGTTTGCCTCGGAGTATTAAGAAAGGCTGTGGATTTTATCTGAAGTTTCCAAAACTTCTTTCATTTGGCTAACTTTCCCTGCTAGATTGTTCAAGGGGGAAACAAGTATCACTCTGCTAATACACATTTACAAATGGTGGGCAAACCTAAACTTATCTCCTTTTCCAAATGGGGGGTTGTCGTTAGAATCAAGGGAACGTTGCAGCTCCTCACATCAAGTTACCAAGAATAGTCTTAATGGCTTTAATAGGAAGCGCATCCATCCCCAACTGCGAGTTGTACCATTAATTAGTTAACTTTTCTGCTTCCAAGTTTAATGTCAGTATTTGAAGCTCTTCCAAAGACTGCTTTTTAAGGAGGGTTTTATTAGCAAGCCTCTGAATGACAGAGCCTTAATTCCTTCCTTGTTCCTGCTTTTGCATAAAACAGCACCTTCTCTAAGGATAAGAGAACATGCATATATATTGATGTTTTACGCACTGAAAAGTAAAAGCTAGAATCATGTGTGACACGGTTTAATTTAAGCACAGCGTAGTCTGTCTAGTGAGCTCCAGTTAGAATGGGATTCATGGTGTGTGCTTTCCAAAGGTCTTCATGGAGCCCCCTTTAGAGTCGCATGTGGCTTGAAGCGTCAATATTACCTTCTTGAGAGCAGGCACTATTAGCCCCCAGAGTCCCCCAGCTCAGAAGGTAGTGGCAACTTCCTGTTGGTCTTGAGACTTAATTCTCCCAGCACTCTGCATTACTTCTTCAGCTGAGAGTAAGACCCAGGCTGTCATTGTCCCCACTTACAGAAAAGGAAGAAGCAGGGGCTCCTGAAGGGTTGCCAGTTGTTTGAGAACAACTGGTCTCTTGGGGGTTGGTATTCTAAAGTCTAAAGGGAGCATAGTCCCTAGCCTGCTGCCAGTGCACCACAAGATCATTCCGATGTGCCAGACAGGGACTGTGTGGAAGAGCAGAGCAGAAACCACTGGGATCATGGGCTGTAACACGGGAGCAGATGAACGCTCAGTTTGGAGACACGAGCACGAGTCTCAGGGTCTCCACTCACTATCTGTAGGACCTGGGAGGGACTGTGGAACTTCTCTGAACGACAGCAGAGAGTCAGGACTTGCTGGGCAGCACTATGAGATGACTTGCGTGCAAGCACCATGTGTGTAGGGTCTGGCCTTTACAGTTTTCCCATTTGGTCCATCACGGCGTTGCTCTGTGCCCCCAAACACAGCAGGGAATCACTGCTGGCTGTGGTGATCTTGGTGACAGGCCTGTGGTTGAGTACTTAAATCTGCTCTGACTTAATTCTTCCTGGAGTTCTGCTGTTTACCTCCATTACACTGGCAAGGAGACCCAAGGCTGGCAGATCCTTGTCCGCAGTCTCAGTCACCTGCCTTTCCAAAAACCACCTCCTCGCTCCGGACGTCCTGGTAGCCCTTGAAGGCAGAATGGTTTTGGTTGTTGCTGCAAAGCCTAAATAAGCAGCTTCAGTCCACTTATTTATGTTACCAGTTATCAGAGCCGTGTTCTGAAGGGAACTCTGGAGTTCCTGTGCCCTTCCTCTGTCAAGGTCTTGCAGCATTTCCTCATCAGCCGTCCTGTCCATTGCTCAAGCATCATAACTCCTGCTAAATTCAGATACGCAATAACTGGATCCAGTGGCCATGGAGGGGAGCCTGGAGCCCCGTGGGTACCAGCAGCATGAGGCTGCAATGGTGTGAGGGGAAATTAGCCTAGACAGGGTAGGTTAAGAAGGAACCTTGCCTTTGCTCAGATTCTGGCTCTGGGAAGTCTTATCCCAGTGTCTAATCGTCGCCAGAAAGAAGGCTCAGCTGGACCTTCTGCAGAAGCTGCTAATTGCAAACACTCGGAGCTCATTGATCCAGAGCTGCTCTGATTAAGTAATTATTCACAACAGTACCTAGGAGGGCTGAGGGAGATTAGTGGGAAAGGACCATCGCACCAGGTCTCCATTGCAGAGAGGCCTCTCGGCTTGCTCCCAGAAAGAACTTGAGTCTGGCCCAACTCTTTAATTACCTTCTGAGGCACTAAAGTTTAAATTAAATCCGGATTGTTTTCATATTAGCCTCTGCAGAGCACTGAGCTAAGCATCCGTGAGGCTGGCGTGGGAGGAGGTAGGTTTGGGGCAGGTGGAGTAGGTTTTTAACTTGGGCTCTCGAGCTGGAGAAGTTCATGCAATGAGGAGCAGACCAGGAGACTCGGTACCCTGGCAGAGGTGTACAGGTATCCTGGGATGTTGGCGTAATATCAGAGTTGCCATTTTCAGACATCCCTGTGTATGCTCAGATGCAGCTCCAGTTAGGGTTGCTAGCAAAGGGACACGTCACAGGTGCCTATTCCTGTTCCTCTGGCAGGTACTAGCACTTGATTTGAATAAGAATGTGCATGCAGTTGCCGCCTGCATTTTTATGTCGCTTCCCCAGTGCTTTCTGCCCCTCTGCATGCGTCCTCTCTGAAGTCAAGCCTTCCTGGATGGCCATCTTGTCGTTCAGCTGCCACACTCATTGATAACCAGAGGCTAGCTTAGGATAGGGGCTAAGCTCTTGGGTGCATTTTTGAATTTCATGGCTCCTTCTTTGTCAAGACTGCAACATACTTTAAAGCTTCCTCGTCTGCTCTTCACCAGGCCATAGCATCGTCTGTGGGAGGGAAGAGGAACTGGGAAGGACTGGCTATAGGGGCCCCAGGGACAGCAGCCAGGCTGGAGGTGGGGAGCAGGCATCATGGCTGCCTCTTCCTGATGGCTGCTCCCCTGGCAATCTAACTGCCCCACAAGGTAATACTGATGGACCAACCATCTCTCTTCCTCCTTGTTGCCCCAAGCTGCAGTGACAACAGAGAGGGGCCCTGTCTCTAGCTTTGGCCACAGCACACCATCTCCCTCTGTCATCTGAGTCACCTGCTGAAAGCCTTCAGTTCCAGCACATTCCATACTCGTGCAAGCTCCTTGCCTGTCAGGTGGGGAGGTGAGGAGGCACATATGGAAAATCACCACGCTGGCTTTCTGGGCCGCTTAGCTTCTGCGAAGCCACCTCTGCTCATTGCAGTTTGGTCATATTTTGCAAGTAGACAGAAGTCCATTGGGAGAGCGCCATATTACCTGGGCCCTTCCCCGCCTGCGTGCTATGGTTTCCTGGGGGAGTGAGCTGTCTTTCTGTACAGTGTAGAATAATGTGCCATGGTCCTGTTCGTTTTCCTAATGAAGCCCCAGTGACTGTGCCTGCGACACAAGGCAGCCTGTTCTGCCATTCTCCCGTTCTCCCAAATGACCGTCGTTCTCACACCAGCTCTAATGAAGGCAAGAGCCTCCCTCGCTGCCCTCTCCATCCTGCACTGCTGGGCCAGCTGCTCTCTGTGTCACCGGAGGAGCTTCCGTTACAGGTGAAGGCCTGACCAGGTTTATTAATTGCATTCATTACTGCTGGCTACCCACAAGCCCAGTCTATCCAAGGACGCTGCTTCCCCCAACCCTCCCGGCATAGAACTGACTCTGCGAGAGAGCAGCCTAGCTTCAAACCCCAATCCTACCACTCAGTATGGCACTTGACTTGGGATTTTGTAACCAATGTGCTCAATCAATCATTCATGTTTTCTTTCCATAAATATATTTTGAACAATTACTGCATACCCCCTACAATATGGCTGAGAATGTGGGTGCAGGGAAGTCACACCAATCGCCCATCACACCACTTATCCAACTAGGAGAAGGCAGACAGAAATTGAAAGCCCAGTCTCTTGGCCTTCTGCTGGGCACAGCTATAAAATAAATGAGGGGAGATGTTATTCTTTATATCAGCAGTATCTCTTCAGACTTAAAAATAAAGCATAACAATAAAATCCCAACATATCATGCAGACAGTTGGGATATGAGTCCCCGCTACATGCCAGTCGCTGTGAGCTATGCTTTACCGATATCTTATTCCATGCAATGATGCCAGGAGCTAAGTTCTATTTGCCATTTCACAGATGGAAAAACTACAGTTTACAAAAGGCGGAGAGAGGGTTATGAGGGTCCATCAATAGCTACATAATGAGAGCGTCTTTCAAGCAGGTAGCAGGCTATATTCCCTGCTGAGGGCTAACAGCTCTAGTTTATGCTCTTACGATCAAGGGGGAGATGGCACTGGCCTGGAAGACCTTGGGAAAGAAATAACCTTAAAACTGAGATGTAAGGGAGTCATGGGCAAGGTGACCGGGCTAGGGACATTGAGATAAAGAGTGGGAGGGGCAGCAAAGCCAGAGCAGGGAAAACCATGGGTTGATCCCACAGGCCACTTATACCACGGACTAAGGCTCAGCTAACAGAGCACCCCAGGAGCCTCAGAAGTACCAGACAAGAAAGTGACTTGACCCAATGTCCAATTCAGGATGGTCACTGTGGCTGCTGGATTGGGCCTGTTGTGGCTAACCCAGTGGGAGCAACGGTGGTGCCATGGACTGGACTAGGCCGTGAAGACAGTGACAGAAACAAACATGTTGTGGCCAGCTGATTGGGAAGGTGAGGAACATGAAGAAATCCAGGGCAGCTTCCAAATGTCTGCTATGAGGACAAATTTCTGAAGATACCCCTTCCTGCCTCCTGGATGTGGCACTGCTGGAGGGGTTGTCGGAGAATCGCAGGGACACTGTCAACCCCGTGGTCCTGTTGGAGCAGATGGAGTCATGTAGGAAAGATGCAGTGACCTGACAGGGAACTAAGATTGCCAAGGAGGACTCTGAGCAGAGACTTCTTGGCGGAAAAGGGCAACAGAAACACAGGTAGAGACTGGGAGGGCGCAGAATCGAAATGCTTGACCTCAGTTATGCCTGCATGCTGGGTCCTGGTTGTCCTGCTTTAACCAGATGTCTCCAGGAGAGCATCCTTTGTTCTGCAGACTGATTCTCCCACCAAGAGACGTGGGCATGGGGGTGAGGCAGAACTCCTCTGGGACAAGAACTGTCCCTCTTCCTGGCAGACAGAAATGGCAGGTGGGTGTGGCTCGCAGTTCCAGTCTGGAAAACATGACTTTTCTTTGGGAAATACTCTCTGGCTTCCCAGTTCCGAAGCTGTGATTTCCAGTTAGTCCCACCATCTCGGGCAGTGCTGGACACCTTAAGAGGCAGCCAGCCTGTGCTGTGGCTGAAGTGCCAAATCCAAACAAATAGCTCCCTGCTGGCTGCCGTCCTTTCTTATTTCCTCCGGAATATATCATGCTCCAGGCAGGCTGCGCCTGGCTTTCTCCTCTCAAAGACCACTCAGTTGAAGATACCGCGAAGGAACTGGGCCCAATAATTGGGTGTCTTCTATCTCTGTTTCCGTTCTCTGATCTCACTCCAGCCACGCCATGGCTCCCTGCTGCCTGAGTTGCTGTTGAGTGACATATTCACTCTTTCAAGATTGCACGGCCTGATTCCTTCAGCCATCCCTGGGCTCTGTGCTCTGAGAAGCCTGGGGCAGGGGTCGACTCCAGCAGGCTTGTAAATATGCAGGTTACCTGCATGTCTTAGGGTTTAGTTAAACATGGCTGACTAATTTATCTCAGTATGTGAGTGATTTCATCGCAAGTTGACTTGGCAATTTTCTCTGCTCAGAGAACGCTCTAAATAGATGGTGCCCTAGCAATAGAGGGGAAATGAGTGTTTTCAGCTTTCAAATGTGAGATTGACTGGAGAGTCCATATCCTGGTTTTGGACAGTCACACTACTGTTTAAGAGCTGGGCAGGTCAGAAAGACACAAGCTTGGTCCCCAGAGGCTCTGGGTTAGGACTGATAAGCGGATGAGTGTGTGCACGTCCCTGCAGTCAGACGCCATACCGGGGCAAAAACAAGAACCTCTCTGCCTTCAATAGCAACTGCTTCTCTCCCTGAGCATGAGCACAGGTTAGCAGAGGTGTTGGGAGGTGGCTTGTGGGGACTTATTGTCTTCCTTCTCAGTCCATCTTAAAAGGCCAAAGGGGAGAGGAAGAAAGACACATTTGGATAGCTAGTTACCATGGGAGCCTCTACAAGGTTAGAAATCAGAGAATGGACGCCACCTTCACCCATTCTAACCAGTGTGGCAGCCTGCTCTGGATCCTGTGCCACCCAGTGCAAGGGCTCTGCCAGCCGAGGAGTGAGCAGCTTGGGATGAGACATATTATTTTAGTCTTATTTATTAGTTTGTCCATTTGTTTAATGTTGATTCCCTTATGTAGGGTAACACAAGTGTCCACCTGCACATATTTTGTAGGTAGCCAAAGTCAATTTTGATTATTTGCATTTGGCTTACAGTCTTTATTTTCTGAAATGGACAGCATTTGCTTGCACTAAGCCTATCTCTAAATATTCCATTTAAGATAATAATTATGGAAAAGAACTAAAACTCTATCTGGCACATTTTTCAAATGATCTTGTAATTTGTTAAAAGCTTGAACCATACCGTCAGGTTTGTTGTGACCTTATTGTCCTTTGTTTACAGATACGGAAACTGAAGCCTCAGAGGATTTAGGGATAGATCTACAGTGGGTGGTAAAGCTGAGATTTACTCTGGGCAGAGTGACCCCACAGTGTGACATTCTACTAACCAACGAGATAGTCTGTTCACTTCCTACCTGTGTCTGACACTATAGTCAGGTCCGTGTGTTAAGGACGAAGCAGCATCTCTGGGTCGTTATTAACTTGGTATCAACAGCTGGGCACAGCCACAGGATACCACGTAGATACTAAAGCCTGCATCCTAGATGAAGTGAAGGTAGAGATGAAACATGGCAGGTTGTACGGAGGCAGCCTGGGTCTGCACTTCTACACCCGTTTGGAAGTTGGAGAAAGACCTTTATTGTGTGAGGTCTGCGAAGCTGGCCGCTGCACCAGCCCACGGTGCAGTGGACATGAGCTGTGAAATGAGGAAACTTCCCGCCATGTGTTACCTTCCTCTGCATGCTCCCCGACAACAAGGCTGTCTGCTGCGGCTGGGCACTGTGCTTTCTGGAGGCTGGAGTGGGCTTGGGATGACAGTTTGTATCCCCATCATTGCTCTCTGAGGCTTCCAGAGGAGAGCTTGGGACATCAGCATGTTCTGAGCCACCAGCTGTGTCCTCTCAACACTGGGAGAGGACCAGATTTAGCTCCACATTGGAACAGTGGTGTGCTCAACTTCTTAGCTTGCTTGCTCTATGCCAACTTTAGAGCTTCGAAACCTAGCAGTCATGAAGGTCAGTTCCTGGTTCCCTCTTGGCTTAGTGGCTTTTAAACTATTCTCTAATTGCTGGAGGACACAAAACAATTGCTTCTTCTCCAGTGTCTTGATAGCATCCTACTGCCTGAACCCCAGGCCAGGATTCTCACCCTTAGAATGAAGGTGGGCCCTGAAAGAACAGCAGAGAGACTCCCAGAGTCCACTCCTGTCTCTCCATCATTATCCCCCTTTGAATTTCCCTTCCCAAGTCTTCCATAGCCTTCTAGTACCCTCAAATAGTTGCCACCCACTTCGTTTGTTATCTGTGGCCACCCATCAGCCTGGCTTTCTTCCTGTCCTTATCAGTATCAGCCCCCATCACTCTGTCATACATTATAATGGTGACCAGGCCTGAGGCAGAAAGGGCTCTTCCATGGTGAAGACATTTACTTGCCAGATCGTGGAGAGCTGCAATGCATACCTGGAAGGCAAAAACATGAGGCCAAATCCACAAGTCCACCTTGTCCTAATACAAAATGGGGAATCTGTCGCTCCTGGGCTCTCATGGTGCCCTAGGCATTTTCTCCCCAGGAGCATGAGCTGGTTAATCTCTCAGTGTGAGCACACTGGAAGTTGTCATGTTCTCTGGCTAAACTGCAATAACAAGTTTTATGTGCTTAGCAAAAGGGATGTCAGTCAGAGTTGGAGACACTGCACAAATGGTAAGTGCCAGCAGCTTGCTTTATCGGAGACAGTCCAAGTCTGAACAACCTGTCTGTCCTGGGAATCCAGCCTCTTTCCTTGTTCCATGTTTGACTCGTGACAGTAGCATCCCTTTGTGAGTGAGTGTGTGTGTGTGTGTGTGTGTGTGTGTGTGTGTGTGTGTGTAGTGTACATTGAGGGGGCGGTGCTTTTAGAATCTGGGGAAGGAGGATTGCCTTGAATGCAGCTTGGCCGATGACCTTGTACACCGAGGGCGGAGAGTCTGGGTGCTTACTGTCTGCTCTGTGTGCTTCCCTGCAGCCTGCACAGACAAGGAGCTGAGGAACCTCGCTTCCCGGCTGAAGGACTGGTTCGGGGCGCTTCATGAGGATGCCAACAGAGTCATCAAGCCTACCAGCTCTGACACAGCCCAAGGCAGTAAGCCCACTCTGTTCTTGCTAGTTCACTGTCAGTATCCTTTCTCCCTTATCAGACTCGTAGGTTTAGCTAAAGAAAGAGGCTTAAAACAAGTCTCAATTTTAGAAACACTAAATTATTAAAGAAGGGTGATGCCTAGAATCAGGAGAAATATGTTTTTTATTTTGGAAAAAAGATGTGATTTCAAAGAGATCATGCTTTATATAGATATTATAGAAAATATACTATATAGAAAAAGTTGTGTGTCTATTCATGTGTAAATATATACACACACATAGAGTAATACCTACCCATTTAACAACTTAAGCATGTTACAGTATTACACTGAAGTCCTTTTCCATGTTAAATATGGAGATGCATGTGTGTTGGAAAGTTTGCACACTTACGGAAATGCATGTGTGTTGAAAATTTTGCACACTTCACAGGCTGATATACCATTTAGAAATGTAAACACCTAGAAATATCATTATGCTTTCATGTTATTGAGTAGTTTCTTGCAGGAGCCAGATAGGATCCTAATCATGGCTATAACAACTTATGGAGCCTTTAATTGGGATTTGTGGGTTTTTGCTAATATGGGCAACAGTGTAGCCATCAGCTCGGATCATGTAGTTTTTGTGTATACTGGCAGCTGTGTTTAACTTTCCCCAGAAACCAAAACAGGCACCCCTCTCCTCCCTCCCCACTAACACTCGAGCTCCTGAAGGAGCCCCCAGAACTCTGGGATGAGCAGAGGCCACACACACTTCTATTCCACATCTCTGTGCTCTGAACTCCAAGGTAGCTGTGCTAACTGCTGCAATAGAGATCCCTGATCCTCCTGGTCCTTCAAACACAGGCACCTTGGCTGCGAGTGCATTCGAGATGCCTTGGTCAAAGTCTTTAGCCAGCCCCTTCCCTCCAGTGGTTTGGATGGACCTGTGAGAGCAGTGCTCCTGGCTTGCAGGCAGGAGGTGAGACGGTGCTGTGTCAACTCTGTCACCCAGCTGGACCAGTCTCTGAGCTCCCGCCCAGTACGGTGGTGCACATGCTTCCCATACGTTAGGGAAGCAGGAGGATTGTTTATAGACAGGACCCAGACTGGCCTGAGCCACAGGATAGATGCTGTCTCAAGAACAAAAACAATGATCTTAACAGTTGGTAATTCTTTGACACCCATAGCTTCCTGGCGAGACCAATGAAGATGGAAGGATTGCTTAGTCTAAAGGCTTCACTGGTTTGCCTTCATGGTGAGATAGCACTTGCTTCTCAGAATGTGCTTTACAGGTGATATTCTTGGTAGCCCTGTCTGTAGGATGGTGAGGTGAGAGAGCTTTTTTTTTTTTCTCCTAACACCCCCTCCATTTCTTCCCAGACATTCCTTGGGAGTCTGTGAACACTAATTTCTATCTAGTAAGATTTGTCTATGAGTCCCCCAACAGTAACCCAGCCCCAGGCTTTCAGAATAACTTCTCCACAGAAAGCAGGCTGTTAGGCAGAAACATCCTGGAAGCCTCCAGTCGGTCCTCAGAGCCTTTCTGTAGACAGGTGGGAGCCTGGGAAATACTAGTATACCTAGGAGCAAACTGAGTCCCTGAAGCAAAGCCTCTGTAGGTTTGGTGTCCTGAAGCCACCAACGTGGGCAGGGCGGGGTGGGGCAGGGGTAGGCACTGGGGAGGAAGGATGCTTTGGTCCTACAAGGCCAGAGAAAAGAGCAACACATTTGCCAGTCCCTAAGTCCTGAAAGGGCAGCCCCCAAGCCTTGCTCGGAGCTCCATTCTCTGTCTCTGACAGCTGCAGATGCCAGGTGCAGGTGTCCTTTTCTGAAACTAGAAATGAGGTAGAGCAGGCTTGACCTTTTCACTGAGCCACATATAATTCATCTTCTGCTGATGAATCATGATGGCACCTAAAGAAGAGGCCCTGTCCTACCCCATAGTCTCATCTGGAAAAAAAATTTAAAGGATGTTATCCTTTGGTGGCAAAATAAATAAATTTAAATATGTGAAGATTTATTCAGAAGGGTAAACTTAAAGCTGACTGGTAGGGAACTCCTAGAGCTGTAAACCAAAATACTTTTACTGATAATGTGTGCCCAAAGTCCCGAGGCTATTAAAGAGAAAACGGAGGTCTCCCCTCAGAGAGCTTCTTGTGGGATTAGTGAGGATCAGCAGTGGGGAGAGGAGGGGTAGCCCGGCCTCCCCTAAGAGCTCACAGGTTTGCTGAAGTCTTTGTATAGATTTCTGTGCAAATTTGCCATGAAGATGTTGCTTCCTCTACCAGTCCCACTAAATCAAGGCCCCCATGGTGTACACAGAAGTGAAGGGCACACTGGAGGGGACAGTCTGTCTCATCAGGACCCTACACTATAGACACTGTATCCCAGACCTGCCACCCTAAGTCAGTTGTTTGATTTCAGTAAAGATGTATCAAAGAAAGCAGAGGGGAGTTCTTGGGAGAGACTGGTTGGGAACTCTAGAGCTGGACTAGGCTGCCTGGGTTTCAATCCCAATTCTGAAGTTATATGATCTTGCTATTTCTTTATCTACAAAGTAGAGATGACAGCATTTTGCATGAGTGCTCCTTGGATTTAGTGAGAAAAATGAGGCCTATAGACTATAGCTTAGAAACATTTTTATCTGTAACATCCTAGGAAAACAAAGCCAGTCCTTGAGATCAGTGCCTAGGATAAGCCAGGCCTTTGTCATCTCTTGGCTCTGAGAGAAAGATGGGCTTGGTGTCTGTCCACAGTGCTGTGCCTTCCAGAGTGTGGAGCTGAGTCTAAGCAACCCTTCCTGCGTTTACAGTCTCCATGTGGAAACAAAGAATCCTTTAAGAAAAACAACGTCCCCTTCCCTGGGGAAATAAGAAACAAATGATTGTCTGAGTCGGTCTGGATTCCATCTCCTGTGGCTCCTTGGGGATTGCGGAAGAGAAGAAAGGGAACAGAGACAGGACCTGGGTGCTCTACCCTCCAGCCTTGAACTGGGCAACGGGGCCTCTGGGATAGATGGAGCCTCATTCACCTGCCGCTGTCTCCCCCACCATCACCCCTTTCTCCAGTATTTTGAGTCTTAATTTTTTTTTCCAAAAAAAAAAAAGCTCAGGTTTCGGTATTATACACTTTATGTTTTAGTGTCTTTGTAGTTTTCCTCCCAGACATGTCTTGCAGGCAGGTTTGCAGACAATGGAACTCAGATTTATGCCACAGATGCATTATCACAGGGAATGGTTTCTCTTCTGAAGATATTTTCCCCAAAGTTGGCTCCTATTTTTATGACATTTGTCTGTCTCATATATAAAGAAATAGCCGGAAGGGAGGACACAGTAGAGAGCACCCTGGCCCCTCTGGGGCACCAGGTTGGGGAGCAGCAGGATGTGCTCTCTGTCTGGTAAGCTGAGTTGCCCCTTTCTCTCGCAGGGTTTGACACCAGCATACTGCCCATTTGCAAGGACTCCCTGGGCTGGATGTTCAACAAGTTGGACATGAACTATGACCTCTTGCTGGACCACTCGGAGATCAACGCCATCTACCTAGACAAGTATGAGCCCTGCATCAAGCCCCTCTTTAACTCCTGTGACTCCTTCAAAGATGGCAAACTCTCTAACAACGAATGGTGCTACTGCTTCCAGAAGCCAGGAGGTAAGGTGGGACCCAAAGGCCCAGCCACCGTGCTGGGCACGGAGGCCATCAGAGATCTGTGCACAGAAAGGCACAGGTATTAAACACCCTGTGGAACGGCAGGCAAGCCCAAAGGTGCCTGTCTGCATTTAACATGACTTTAAGGAAGCTAAGAGTCAAATGACAGTGGCTGTAATTCACTGAGTAATTCCTTCCTTTGGAAAAGCATCCTTCTCGTGCTTAGCATTGTCGTCTATAAAATGGGTGTGTAAAAATCTTTGCTGTGTGTTCCTCAAGGTCACCATGAGATTCTCAGTGTGAAAAATACTATGCAAACGTAAAAGGATCCTATTTCCATTGCTACATGAACTCTCCTTAATTACAGTATTTTGCTGGTGACAAAACTACAGCTAACAAAAGACACCAGATTTAAGGAATATAGGAAAGGATGTCAGGTGTCTCCTGTCACCAAAGTCAGGCAAGGGAGCCAGCCTGCCACAGCATCCCAACCAGTGGCCGTGTTCTGCCTTCCCACAGATTGCCTTTCCTGTCTGGCTTTCTTTCAATCTCTGTCTTTTGGGGGCTGTACCCAGTGGACTAGAAGTCTGTCTGTCTGTCTACTAATTGTATTTAAATTGTGCAGCTCGTATGCATATGCACAAAGATACCTGGACACACATCAGAAACTCAGACACATCTTCCTTTCAGCGAAGGAAATCTCGTGTGCACATTCCTAGGGTGGTGGGATCCATCCCCAGTGCAGAGCGTGCATCTTTACATCTTAGCACAGCTGCCAATGTGCCTTTCAGAGAGGTTGGAGTAGATGTTTTTGGTAAGAGAAAAAAAATCAGAATACTGTTTCTTCACGGCAGTATCAGACCTAGTCACTGATGCCGACGTGGGACAAAAGGATGCCACGCTGCCTTCATCCTCTTTATCACGAATGAATCTGGATAACTTGGTTCATCTCTGGAACACTCTTAGGTTTCTTTTTCCTCAAAATAATTTTAATTTCTCTGTATATTTTTTTTCCTTTTGGAGTTGTGCTTTGTCCTGTCTTCTGTAGGAAAATGTGTATCTATGGGCTTAGCGCTTGGCTAGTGGTTGGTATTGCAGATTTTTCCCAACTTTGAATTTGTGTATTTTTCTTGTTAGTGAGAAAGTTTTAAATTTCTGCATAATTGCATGTCTCATTTTTTTATTATATGCTTTTTTAAGTTATAAAGCTTGCATTAGGCTTTGAAGGGTATTTACATTAGGCTTTGAAGGGTATTTTTCACTTCAATCCAGTAAAATGACTTTCTCATGCCTTCACTAACTTCAGTGACTCTGTGTTTGTTCAGATTTTGCATTACTCTATATACATGCGCACAGTCAAGGAGGCCTTGGCTTCTGCTCCAAGCTTGGGGATAACTACCTAGCTGCCTTTTTGTCACTTATTGACTAATCTTTCTTCTGTCAATAGCATGTCTGATATATATGCCTGTGTCTTAGATTTATTCCTGAATACCAAGTTTCACTTTTCTAAATATCCATAAATCAATTCTGTCCCATTTAATTCACAGTTAATAAAGCAGTTTAAATCACAGTTGATTGACCCTCAGTCTCAGTATATTGTAGGTCTCTCCTCTCTTGCCATTAATTTTTATATCCGAATGCTCCGGCCAGTCATGGTTTTCTTCCCTCCTGAACCTCAGGATGCATTTGCCCAGTTTATTTGAAATCCCTCCCAGCCATCAGCCATTGAGGCCACCGTCTTAGAGGCTGCTCACAGCTGCTGGAGTTAGTCTTCAGCTTGTCGTGGCCACAGTTCCCATCTTGGCACGACTCTAAATGAATCCTCTTTCCCGTCTACTCCCTCTCTGAATTCTCACTTTGTTTCTACTCGCTCAGCTTGGCGAGTTGTGAACAGTGATAAATTTTCCTTTAAATATTAAAATGTAATTACGTTGTTTCCCCTTCCCTTCCTATTTGTTGCTTCCCCCTCTCTGACTATATTAGCTAGCACAGATTAGAGCTAAATAATGGCGATTGTTTTACTTTAGTCTAAAATGCTTGTGGCACAGAACCTGGCCCACTGTTTCACTTGAGGGTGGAGTGGGAGGCAGAGTATACTCACTGCCATACCCAAGGTACTGAGCTAGGTGCTCGACCACAGGGCCATCTCTGGACAGGCTCCCCTTCAGCATGTGGGTGTGGGGAGAAGCCAGGACCCCACTTGTGGTGTTCCCTAAGACATATAGCATCCAGGATTAGTTCTGAGAAAAATGATTTTTCATTTTGTATTCTTCTCTCTCTTCATTTTTTGCCTCCATGTTATCTGTTATTGTTTGATTTACTGCGTTATTTCATAAAGAAGCTTAAAGATGATGGAGTGTCATACTTAGACTTTATAGGTCAATGTTAATGACATTCAAGGCTCCAAGTTTTCTCCGGAGCAGAGCTGAAGCTGTAGTTGCTGCAGACGCTGATGTCTGGTAACTTTATGGTTAAGGTTCCGGTAACCTCTGCGACCCAAGGGAAACCCAAGTTACTGTAGTGTAACTCAGTTTTATGGATGTTTTAGTTTTCTAAGATTTTTCTCAAAAAATTGTCTTGGAAGTCATTTTCTAGAAGATAATTAGTAGAAATATTTGAAAATATTTCTGCTTTATTCTTGAGAACATGAAGCCATTGTAGTTTTTTCTATTTTATAGGTGATGTGATTTCCATTGTGCCTGGAAACTAGAGGGATTTGTTCTGGGTTGAATGAGAAATATCCCCCAGAGACTCGAGTATTTGAACACTCGGTCCCCAGTTGGTGATGCTGCTTAGGGAGGTTGAGGAACCTTCACAAGGTAGAGCCTCTCCCCACTGCCTGTTGCCTCTCTTGGCCTCCTGTGTGTAGAGGAAATGTCACCAACCATCTTGCTCCAATCTGCATGACGTGCCTGCCAGAGCCCAACGGACCCCAGCCTCCTGGATTTCTAAGTCAGAATAAGCCCCTTGCTTTCTAAGTCACCCCTATAAAGCACCATGGCCAGAAGCAACAGCAGAGAAACTATGCAGGATTCTTTTTCTGCTTTTCAAGGACTTTAATTTCCTAGATGCCACCTTAGCTCTGTTCAGCATGTGTCACATCGCTGAGATGCTGTGTGATTCTTTGAACTCTAGAATTAGATTCTTTCTCATTTCCAGGAAACTTTTCTTCATTCAAGTTTATGTTAAGAACTTTGCTCCTTTGCTCTCTGTCTGATCAGCCTTTCTCTGCCTCAGCAGAGATGTTTCTGCTTTGGAGGTTTTGGAGATTTTCTGGCTTTGGAGGTGAACTTCCTCTCTCTAATTCTCTACAGTTTTCTTTCTGTGTCACGTTCACCCTGGAGCCTACAGGTCTGCATCCTGACCCCTGCTGTCCCTCCGCCCACGTTTTCATTAGAATCCCTGACTTAGCGGCCCCTTCACTACCTGCCGTCAGCAGCAAATAATTTCCAGGATGGATTTTTCATTTTAAAACTGAAAAAATAAAAAAGAAATACTTTGTGTGTTTGTCTTGTTCTTGTCTGCATTTAAGTAGATTTCCATCCGCTTAACTTTTCTTTCTTTAAATAAGTTGTTCTTCCAAACTCTTGCAGGAAAATGCCAAGGAAGTATGGTAAAGCTAGACCGGTCCTCAGTTTCAGTCAGGCTGACCAGCCTTTTCTAGATCAACTGTCTCTGTTTTTGTGGATGAGAATTTCCATTTACAAAATAGTGATAATATCAGTACCTATCTTGCGTGGCGGTTGTAAAGACTTTAAAAAGCTCTAGAACATTCAAACGCGTCAGCAAACGGTAGCTATTCGTCAGAGTAAGCACTACCCTTCGTGGTCACAGTGGGATTCGCTTCAGTCTTTCTCCTTACCCTGAATGAAGTAAGAAGCATGTATCTTGCAGTCCACTCTCCCTCACCTGGCAGCAGGAGTTCCAGGTGGTATACAACCCAGACGGTAGCAGACAGAAGTGGGTGCTGTCAAGAGATGGTTAAGAATGCAGAGGGGTGGAATTCCCTCCTGTGCCACAAGGATGCTGAGTCAACGGCAGGACCTGCCAAACCCGTAAGACTGACAAAAGCCAGTCATGGACAAACCATAAAATACCAGCGAGGTCTTTTGTCACTTTGCTGGTGGTAAATTCTTCTTAGGGCGACGGCACAGGTCCATGCCCAGTCATCCACACACTTAGCCATGTGGTTCCCTGTCTGTCCTTCACAGCAGTTCCCTGGTGTTGTTCACACACCATGCATTTCCCGGGTGAGGACTCGGAAGCTGAAGGGAGGGAAGAGGTGTTGGGGGTCCTGAACGTTCAGGAGGCTGAGGGGAATGTGATGGAGTCAGCCTCTGGAGGCTTTGCTTGCTCATCGCCTTTCCACATGGCTACCGTGTCTAAGCGGGCATGCCTGAGTTCCCCTAACTTCTCTCCCATGAGACATGAGCTGCAGTAGGCCAAGCGTTGAGACCCCTGGCTAGCTGGTCTGTATATTCAGAGTTCTTGTCCTCTAGTAAGGCTTAGTATCAATTTTTCACTTCCAGAGGGCTTTGCTGGATGCCTCCTCTGCCAAAAAAAAAAAAAAGAAAGAAAAAGAAAACATCCTCAAGCCAATCACCAGGTGTTGCTTGGTCTGGTGTAGGTGGGAAGTGTCCTATATTATATAAGTTTCCTCCACGTGCTATTTTAAGTATCCTGTGATACAGAGCTTATCTTAAAATTAGTAACACTAATGGCTTGGATTTGTTTTGTTGCACAGTCAACAACATATGGAGCAACCCCACACCCAGGTGTGTCGTTGCCCACATTTCACAGAGTCAATCATTGGAGATTATATTCTGCACCATCTGGAAACTGACTTCCATAAATTATTTTCTAGGTCTCCCTTGCCAGAACGAAATGAACAGAATTCAGAAGCTGAGCAAGGGGAAAAGCATGTTGGGTAAGTACAATTCCTTGCCACTCATTAGAGCAACTAATTAAACCACCCGCATCTCTTGTAACATTCAGCTCTACAGTGTTTATTCAATTAGGGACAGTGTCTTGTGGAAGAAGCGCCTCATTCTCCTCCAGCCTGAGCTCTTGCAAGCAGCTGGTACACAGAGGCTGCCTCTACCAGCAAGAGAAGCCGAGGTCAGGCCAGGGCCAGTGGGCAGCTTGTCCATGCTCAGAGTCCAGCTCTCTGCTGCTCCCTCCCTGATTCTGGCTACACTAACTCTTGGGTTTCTTCCTGTCACTTAAAGCCACTGAATGGAGCACATGAGTATTTTTCCAGCTCTCAAAATGAAAGGCTTTTAAGTTAGACTATTTCTTCTCTCCCCCAGGGCTAGTTGTCCATTTAAGGAACAAGACAAGCCATGACCCCGCCAGAATGTATCAGATAGGGTCGAAGGGCATGTGCCTCTCTGGATGGAAGTCTCCCACTTATTTAGACACTGCTTTTTTCTCCTTTGGGTTTATGGCAGAAGGAGGTCAGTTGCGGGAGCACTGGTTCCCTTTTGGTCCTCTTCGCTCCTGGATGGAGAGGGCATGTGGTAGCCATTACCGGCACCCTGGAAAACCATAGTTGATGAAAAGGGAACCTGTTTTTCTTTCCTGTTAAAAAGAGTAGACAGCTGCAGCAGTAATCCAGAGTTATTCTCGTGAGCATTCAGAGGAACGTGCTCCCTAAGCAGCCCCCTTCAGAAGCTAACCTAGTTACTTTACAGGATGAGCACATTTTCCCTAAAGATTGCCAAACGCAAGCATTCTGTGAATGCCGGCCACTTAGCTCCTGAAGTTTTGGGTCACCTCATAGTGCGCAACCCTCTTCCTTCTAACTTATGCCCATGGCTTGCCTCATACTTTCAATTTTTGCTAGAACATTAAGCTTGTGCTTTTGAACTCTTGAAGTCTTGGTTTGTCAGTATAAAAGACATCTTTCTGGCTGAAGATACAGTGTCTGCCTATCTCCTCCATACGTTTTTCTCCAACTCAAGGACTTCTGATGGCTGATTGTATTCTTCTATATAGGGTGATGTTGTAGGTTTGGGGATAGACCCACGATCTACTAGTTTATCCAACTGTAGTATTTTTAAAGCTCTGTGGCAATGGTGACTTTGTCATAGAAGGCATGCCACCTGACATGTCTCCTTTTCATGTTCCTCGATGCACATGATCCAACAACTGCCCACCTCTCCCCTACCGTAATCTCACTTGAGTCTTATCTCAACCCCCCCACATTCCGAGTTCACTCAGACCGATCATAGCCATCTATATTGCCTACAAATTATTCTCTGCATGGAGAAACTCTCCAAATACCACAACTGTGTGTGTTCAGGGATATACAGATTCAAATAAATAAACTAAACAAGCAACAACAAATTATAATCAGTTATAATTACTACTTACTTAGAAAGAGCAGTAATCTTATTAAATTATAGATTTACTACAACACCTGCTTCTCGCCAACCTGAAGGCTCAGCCCAATCTTAGTTTATTCTGTGGTCTATTAGGTGCTGTGGTCTCTAAATTGCTACTCAGGGGAACCAGCATTACCCACCCTCTCTAACCACTGCTCAGGGGGACCAGCATTACCCACCCTCTCTAACTGCTGCTCAGGGGGACCAGCATTACCCACCCTCTCTAACCACTGCTCAGGGGAACCAGCATTACCCACCCTCTCTAACTGCTGCTCAGGGGAACCAGCATTACCCACTCTCTCTAACTGCTGCTCAGGGGGACCAGCATTACCCACTCTCTCTAACTGCTGCTAAGGGGGACCAGCCTTTCCCACTGCTGGAGCACCTAGGGAAGATGGCAAGGCACTGGGTACCCCCATCTTCCTAAAGGGGTGACTGCAGTGGTAGGACACTTCCCCTCTTTATCTCACTTGGTCTCTTGGAATCTAGACATCTTGAAATAGTCTGGTGAGCACCATGCTCAGGGATCGATTCTGGGGCCTGGAGAGATGACTCTGGGGTAAAGGGCACTGGCTGCTCATGTAGAAGACCTGGGTTTGATTTGGATACCACATAGGGCTCACAACCATCTGTAACCAGGGGATCTAGCACCCTCTTTGGCCTCTATGGGCACCATACATGCATGCAAAACATTCATACACATAAAATGAATAAATACAAGGAAAAACATTTTAAGTAGTGCCTATACTAATCTATATCTAAATTTACTGGCTCAAAGAAAACCTGACCTTCCAAAGTTACATTTGGGGAGGATATTATTCTGTGAAATAGAAGTTAAATTGAGAGCATAGTTATGCCAAAAAGACATTAGGAATAAAATTAAGTAGAAGCCACAGTGATAACCAGAGGCCTTTGCTTCATGATGTAAGAATGTAGTTTCTGAGAATTCCCCCAGAGAAGATGAACTCACAATCATGAATAAAGATTACCTGCCTTTAACAAGAACAAGATTGACACCAGATTTCCATGGGCAACACTAGTTTAGAAAGAGATAATAGTTATTTCTCAAGTGGAGATAACTTTGAATCTAGAATTTTAAACTCATCCCATTATAAGGTGGTGATGCAGATACTCAAACCAAGATAATGTATATAAATACATCCCATATGAAACTGTGCAATAGAAACAGCATAATACCAAATCTAAACAACAGCGTATAGAACATTTTGATTGCCAGCATGTCAGAGACAGAGGCAGGAAGATCTCTGTGGGTTCAAGGTCATCCTGGTCTATGTAATAAGTTCCAGTTTTGATTTACCCCTAAGGAAAGGAAATACAGATTAACTTGAGAATTCCCTTGGAAAAACCATGCTGCTGTGTAGAAAATATCATGGACTTCCCAAGAATAACAGAAATAGGAGAGTTTTAAACACAAAAGAGATGTGGAGGAAAGAAAACGTGATTTTTCACAGGAGATAGGCGCCATGAGAAACACGCGGTACAGGTGTGTGTCAGAAACGCAAAGTAGTCCGTGATCACAATCACGTGGGACAGACGGACATATGAGACAGAAAGTGCTGTGTCTTCAAAGTCATACCTAAGACATTTGTACGGGAAGTTGAAATTAGAAGATGGAAAATGTTCTTCTTTATATAACATGATACCATCTTGGAAAGCAAATACTTCGCCTTCTAAAAAGTAAGACGTGTCATAGGCTGTCGGCATACTTGTTACTTTAAGGCTAAATGTAATAGACGTTCACAAGACACAGTACAAAGAGACACAAATAGGATCTAGAATAATTGGGCGATGTGATGCACATTCATATTTACATATGCAGCCATGCAGATTTGCATAAAATATCTGTAATGGGCAGCCCCAGAGATAAAACACAGTTTTAATAATCGCATCGCAAACTCACTAGCCCAGACAGTAACAAAAAGAGACATCAAGGAAGTAAAATAAAATCTAGAGACTATTTTCAGCTGGATGAAAACGTAAAAGGGTTATCCACCAAACTCCACAGAAACAAGGTGAAGCCGGTGAAAGCACACATCACTTCAGACAGATTATCAAAAATAATGAACAGAACTAGATTTCAACTCAAAGCCCCAAGAACACAATAACCAAAAATGATCATTTTTGAATAAACCAGTGAGATAAGGGTCACTAACAACAGCATGTTGGAAAGGTTTGGTTTCCTTCGACAAGCTAGTGAAAAGCAGAAAGCTTGACAGTGTGAGGCAAAGGGGTCCTAACCTAAAGGTGAACAGTCTAAACTCAGTATAGATATAGAGGGAAGGTATTTCTGGCCCTCAGAATTGACTTTGGGGCTGAGGGGAGCTGAAGCGATGACTCCAGGGTTAAGAGCATTGACGGCTCTTGTAGGAAACCCTTCAAGCTTCAGTTCCCAGCACCCACATGGCAGCTCACAACTGTCCGCAACTTCAGTTCCGGGTGAGCTGATGCCTCCTTCTGGTGGACATGAGAATTGCATGCACACAGTTCCTGAACATGCAGGTGCGCACACGCACGCGCGCGCACACACACACACGCACGCACATACACACACACGCACGCACACACACACAGCCATAGCCACGTGGGGGTAAACACAAATAAATTATTTTTAAAAAGAAAATAAAAATCAGCTTTTGACTCAGAACCAGAAAAAAATGTCGTTTCTAAAGGGGTTCTAGATTATGTTGCTGGTCCCTGGGCCAAACTGTCAAAGGAAGCTGTAAAGTGATTTAAAGAAACAGCGCATATAGCATCTCATCGCTGTGACAGAACACCAGAGAGAGTTGCTTACAGAGAAAAATGCGCATTCCGTCTCACAGATTTGGGGGTGTCAGTCCATCATGGCAGGGCAGTTTACATCGCAGGAAGCTAAGGCGCCCCCAGTGACGAATTTCCTCTCCCTCCCTGCCCCCCTCTCCCGTCAACAGGAACACAATAACCAATGCAGCCCAGCATGGCTTCCAGCAGCTAGAAGCATTCATTTTTCCTGTAGGGTCCTGTAGGGACTTCCACTCAAGTAAGGCCAGACCCCTGATCTCACCACAGAAAGGATTCTTGGGGCCAGCCAGGATGAAGCACTCGGGGATTACAGATGTGGGCTTCCCCAAGGAGGGTGACTCTTAACTGTCTTTGCAGCAGCCAAAGTTACACTTTGGTGGGTTCTGAAGTTACATCTTCAAAGGGTTGCTAGGAATGTAAATGAGATCCCAGGGTGGGTCCTGAAGTAGGACCAGGAGGATACCAGCTAAAACGGTAAAACCCGACACCATGGAAGCTCATGAGAGACTAGGAGCCTTGTCCAGTGAGACTCTGAAAACATCTGGAAGAGGTGTCACATGGGCTCAGGCCCTAAGCATGGTTTGTTTTTATTTTAAAACCCATATTTGAAAATTTCAGTATAGAAGGAGTATTGATGCTCGGTGGGCAATCTTTATAGAAAATATTAATTGTAGTGGAATTCTTTTTTGTAATTCTTTTCTCTTTTTATTTATTTTGTTTTATTTAAATAACATTTTTCTATTTATTTCTTTACTCTCAACTGTCCTGAGGCTTCAGACACTGGAGAGAGGGGCTGCTTTGCCAGCCTGTGCCCCCTTAATTGTCCATGTCTTTTTCTGTGCTGATGTGTGTCCAATAATGCCAGCCTATTACCAATCCATACAGGGATTAACCCATTGATTAGGTCATGCACTCAAAGACACCTCTCAGAGATGGGCTTACTAATATGAATTCAATCAAGTTGATAATTAAGATTAATGATCAGACTCTGAATTTTCATCACGAGCGTACTTGAGCAAAAACATGAAACTCATCAAAAGTCCTAGTTCTATGTTTATTCAAAGGAAAGAGAGTATGTGAACATGTTTAATATAGAATGCACATGGGTTAGATCAGTGCCCGGAATATGTGTAACTACTCAAGTCTAATTGGGGAATGAGCTTCTTGGAATCCAATATAATCCAATATAAGGCTGAGATCCTTATAATGTTTAGAACCCCATTCTTTCCTGGGGCCCTACAGCATATCTGCGGCTTACACGTGAGCCCCTTCCCTGCCTTAAATGTCATGAACCCCAAGCCTCCATGCTTGTTTCTCTGACTGAAACCGTCCCTTTTGTTCCCACAGGGGCATTCGTACCTCGGTGTAATGAGGAGGGCTACTACAAAGCCACGCAGTGTCACGGCAGCACAGGGCAGTGCTGGTGTGTGGATAAATACGGGAATGAGCTGGCTGGCTCCAGGAAACAGGGCACTGTGAGCTGTGGTGAGTAAAGCCTTCCGCACCAGCCCCGGCTGACCCAGGGGTCCTCACTGGGTAGGGGTCACGGCAGAATCTCAAGAGCCAGCTCTGGCTGTAGTGAGTCTGCCATGAAGATGGAACGCTGGAATTCCATGACAAATTCATGCAAAGCCGGTTTTGCTAGCAGCAGATCTTCACCAGTACCACTGGGTAGACAAGAGTTTTTGAGTCAGGGGACAGTCAGTGGTCCAGCACTCAGGACTGCAGACTTCTGAACAAGGCTGAAGCACCCTAGGTACTCTAGCGCCCTGCTCTAGTTTGCTTCCCATTGCTGTGATAAAGACCATATTTGAAAGTAACTCGGGGAGAAAAGGATTTATTGGGAACTTAGGGCAATCACAGGGGAGGAACCTGGGGGCAGAGACTGAAGCAGAAGCCATGGTGGATGCTGCTTTCTTACCTGTTCCCCATACCTTGCTCAGCCTGCTTTCTCATACAGCCCAGGACCAGCAGCCCAGGGATAATACCATCAATCATTGATCTAGGAAATGTCCCACAGGCTTGACTACAGGGAAGCTGATGGAGGCATCTTCCCAACTGAGGTTCTTCTTCCCCAATGTGTCAAGTTGACAAGACATTAACCAGGACAGGTTTCCATCAGAGCAGCCCACAGGGCCGAGCCCTAGAGACTGTTTCAAGCCGAGCTGCCACACTGCAGAAGCAAGTGCTCTGGTTTTTATCCTACAACCCAAGTCATGAGCCTAGGGAGTCCGCGTGGGCCTTGAGGGACAGTGGGAGCTAACCTGAGGTCTTTCCTTCCTGTGCTAGAAGAGGAGCAGGAAACCTCTGGGGACTTCGGCAGCGGTGGCTCCGTGGTCCTGCTGGGTGATCTAGAGGATGAGCGAGAGCTGGGACCAAAGGACCAAGAAGGGAAGCTGAGGGTGCACACCCGGGCTGTGCGGGAAGATGATGAGGATGAAGACGATGACAAAGAAGACGAGGTTGGGTACATATGGTAGTGCCCATGAGGGAGAGGACATGCTTTTGGCACAGATTTGCAAGTTGCTTCCTTTGCCTGCATTTGTATCTAAGACTCCGAGGCCCGCAGGTCTCTCCTCCGCTGTTCTCTCTGTACCAGGGCTAAGGTTTGGAAGACCCCTTCCCAGAGCGTTCTGAATTTGCACACAGTTGTGCGGGAGAAAGGATGTTGTTTGTGTTTCTTGTTTTTGCTTCCACCGGATGAGAGAATGGCTGGCTTAAATAAGGCCACCTTCCCTCCTGTAAGGTTTTTGCAACTAGCATGTGATTTGTGTGGAATCCAGCAGTGCAGGGAGCCCCACCCTCTCAAATGTCAAAGACCCTCTCTGATTACCCGCCTCGGTGGGTACACAGCATGGTTCCCAGCCTTATGGTGTCTAAGTGCTTTTCTTGTGTCCTGTAGATGTTGTGGAAAACACACCACACCACTGTTCCTTTTCCTTCTGTTCCCACCACCTCCGATGTTTATTAAAAATCATAAAATGTATAAAACTATAAAAGTTCATTAAAAAATGGCTTCCTACAAATGACAGCCTTAATTCGGCCCAAGTCCCTTTGGAGAAAGAATTCATTTTCTTTTTTAGAAATGAAGATCTTGATGCTTCCCCTGCCGCTTGCACATCCACAAACAGGTGTCTGTGCTTGCACGACTTCCTTACACACCTCCGAGTGTCTGATTGTATACCGAAAACACTTTAGAAAAACCATGGCTTTTAATCAGCATCTCCAGACGTGGAACACAAAGTGGGAGATGAAATTCCTCCTAGAGTCCTGTTTGCACTGACGCTTGGCCTGTGTAGCCTGCAGGCTGGGGAGGTTCCTCTATGCAGCTGCAGAGTGACCAGTAGCCCTTTTGATCTGGATTTGCCTGTTTGCCTAAACTGCTTGTTTTTTCCCCACAGAAGCCATGCAGCTCCCAGTTGGGCAGCTTCACAGCCATTTCTTCATTCAGCTAAAAGATCCCCTCAGGATGCAGCGTACCCACCTGCGGCAGCTCCCTTCCCTACCCTCAAGGGCTTTTTCTAAGGCATTCCTACTGAGCTGATGCTCTCTGAGAAGACAGCATCATGATGATCATAGGGAAAAAAAAATTAGGATTCTTCATGTTCTTCATGTTTCTCCCCCCAACCCCTTTCTATTCACAAATCATGACCATCATGACCGGGAGAGTTAAAGGTCCTAAGGGGTTCTCTTTCTCGCCCATTATTTAATAGAAATCCCAGTGGAGGCCTAGAAAGAGATCCTAGTAGCACAAGAAGCTAAGTCTAAGCTCATTATTGGCATTCAGTTTCAGTAATGATATCATCTCTGCATTCTTCAGATTTCTTCCACACGAGAACCAAAGAGTAGACTCCAATGCAGCCCTATTCAGGTCAGGGCCAGCTCCCCAAGCTCTGCCTGCTTGCTTCCTACCTAGCCAGTTACCCTAACCAGCCACAACTCATTAGAAACCACTTCTATTTTGTCCTAACCAGCCACAGCCCGCCAACACTATCTCTTTGTTGTCCTTGCCTTCCCCAGTGAGTTTTAGCCAGTCCACGAGACAGATCTATTAACTCAGGCAAAAAGTGTATTTGGTCATACCTGTCTCCCACCCCAAACTGGCCTTCTGTATGTAGTAAGCCTCCTTCACTAGCATTTCTGTCCTTGAACAGGATGGACAAGGTTACGCTGGTCCAGGAATTTTTCTCATGTGGGAAATGGATATATTTGGTGCCGTTCGCTACCTTGGCCTGGTAGACACAAGTACCGCCGGATGCTGAGAATTCTGTGTGCTTCCTCTCTACGGAGATGCAGACTTGCTCAGTTTGGGATGTCAATGACATCCTCCCCAGTCCTGTAGTTTGTTTTTGTTTTTTCTCACCCTCAAAACTGATCATAATTTAGATCATAATTTAGGAAGCAGGTGCTCAATCGCAGCTAAATTTTAATACGATGCATTAAAAAGACATATTAGAAATCTCAGTTTAGGCCATCATCATAAGCCATTGTTATTATTTCCTTCAAGCTTTGAAAAAAAATGCACAAGAGAACAAATTAACAATCGGCAAATTGATTTCACTTGGAGAAACTTCTCGGAACCCAATGAACCACTTATTTTGTCTAATTATCGCATGACAAGTGTCACATTAAGATGACACTTAGAGCTCCTTAACATTATCTTGATGGTGGAGAAGAGTACTCAATAGGCAGTTCCCAGGAAGGTAATGAGATGTCATTTTCAGAGACATTCCAAGAAGATATTTTGATTCATTAAGATATTAAATCAAAAGCCCTCCTACGTCTGGAGCCCATATCAACAAAGCAGCACCATTGCTGCGTCTCATGCCCCACTTGGGGTTTTTAAGACAGTTACTCATAACAGTACTTAAAATTGGACTTTCTGTTACCTTCATCTGAGACTCAGAGCTTCCATTGCCCTCTTTGGATGGAGCCTTTAATTCCAATAATAATCCCACTCATTCCAAGCATCATCTGATGCTTTTAGCACCCGTGCTACTGGGATTACTGACCCATTGTTTAAGCAGGTATTGAGTTGAGTCCTTACTGCCTTATTTTCAGGAATCCTTCCATTGACGCCGTTACTCTTGTCTCTATAAGCAGTTATTTAATGCCATTACTGTGGCATCCAATTTAAACCCCAGAATTCTCTTCCACAGGCTTCACTCTCTACCATATAAATGTGTTTGGTTTCTACAGATGTTCTCAGCATGGAAATGTCTTCATGTGGCTTTCTCTCAGTTCCTCCTTTATGCCCACGTCCCTACCTTTACCAGAAATGATGACTTGTCCGTCCAGGTCTGCCCTCTGCTCGTCCCATAATGCCATTGGCATTGGGTTTGCTTTTGTTTTACCTTGACCACACTGTACAGTAACATCCAAGAGCCCTTTCTGCAATGGGCAGTTTTGGTCTTTATTCACCTTTTCTCAGTCACCGATGTTTGTCCCTGTTCAATGTGTAGCCTTGTGACAAGAGCCCATCAAATCCAGAGTGTCAGTTTGTTGTCCCTATTGTAGGTGAAATAGTGATGTAGAAAATCTAGTACTCTGAATGCTTTTCCATGTAGACTTTTCTGGAATGTGAACACGACTCTTTGGTTAATAGCAACCGCTTACCTGTAGTCCCGAGTAGGCGCACTTCTGTCTGTCTCAATAAATTTTACTTTGTCTGCAGCATGTGGGTGCTTGTGTTTTGTTAGTGTGGGTATGAACTTTACTCACCGAGTCCCCAAACAACCACAGTCTGGGTTATCAAGTGATGGCCACTGGGGTTGTCAGCCAAGGCTGTCCTCGTGACTTAGAGATGACCTGCTGAGTACCTGGTCTCTCTCAGCTGCCCCATCAGCTTATGGTGCCTGCTCAGAGACATGCCACTCCAATCCTCCCATGTCACTACTTTTGATCCTCTCTGGCCCCAGCTTTGTCTTGGCCATGCTGGGTCTCACTCTTGCCGTCCCTACTCCACAATTACTGTTTGTCCGTTTCAGTGAAGACTGGGAGTGAGGCATTCTCCTTTCCTTCAAGAACCCCGCCTCTCCTTCATGAAGTAACACACCAGATGCTTGTTGAGCTGGACAGAGCATCCCTATTTGTCCCAGTGTGCCTGTGACCAACCTTGCTGCTGTTCATTCGAGTCCCATTGGCATAGCATACTCCCTGGGTATCCTGAGACCTCTGTTGGCAAATGCCCCCTCCACTCTGGGAAGCCCAGTCTGTATCTCCAGTGAAGGATTTGAACTTGACTCCATTCTAAAATACCCATCTGCTATTTGCGCTTCTGTTGCATGCATGTCTCACAGACACTTCGAACTCAAACTTCACAAATTATGCATGACGAGACATCCAGTCACTGTGGCAGGGGGAAGAAGAACCAATAAGATCTTTTGGAAATCCCTACAAACATCATCCATTAAGGAGAAGATTTACACACTTGACAAATGTGAACCTGTGAAAGATAATAACACATCATAAAGAAAAAATAAGAGGCTGATGGAGATATTGGTGGTATAAAGCAAAGGAATGATTCAGGTAGAAAATATGTTTTAACTCCTACAACTCTTTTTTTTTTTTAGAAAAGCCCAGTACACCAGACTAGTAAGCAAAAGGTTAAAGGCCGTTCACGGGAGTACAGGAGGCAATGTAACTGCACAGGCCCACCCAGTGTTAGACAGTGGTAAATAAACACTATAATATAGTGCTCATAGATGGGAAGATAATCTTGATCCAAGTCAGGGTTGATGAGAACGTGGGCTAAGGGGATTCCTTTACTATATAGGACTACAACAGCAGAGTTGAGGAACTGAAAGAGCTACCGACCCAAGGATGCACACTCAGGGAGCAGAAACCCCAGTTTCCAGCAACCACCCATGGGGAGAAAAGAGATAACTTAGAAGGATACATATAAAAGCATTTCCTTTCCATTGTGTTCATTAGAAAAGAGAAATTGGGGAAGCAAAACTAAATACCCATCAAGGAAGACACAGAAGGAGCCTATACTTTGGGATTATTGTGTAGCAGCCAAAGAATGAAGTGACCCGCTATGTACTAACTTAGAAAAAAACCTCTAAGATATTGGTTATATTAGAAAAAATATAACCAGTTAGGTAAAGCATATCAAATGTGTAAGTTATCTATCTATCTATCTATCTATCTATCTATCTATCTATCTATCAAATGTTACTCAGAGTATGCATGGGAAGGACAAGACCAAAAAGGATACACTTCAGAACCATAGCATTAGTGCCTTTAGTGTTCAGGCATCTGTGCTAGCCTGCCCTTGAGGTCCTGACAGGACTCATCCTCAGCTGCAGCCACTAAGAACACCTGCTGTACATGTTCCCTATGTTCCCCTTTAAAAGGTGGGCCTTGCCCACCCCCCAGTTCTTCCTTTCTTTCTCTCTTTGCTTCTCTGCCTGTCTCTCTGTCTCTTTCTCTGGCCCCTCCCTTTCTCTTTCTCTGCCTCTCTTCTCTTCTGCTGCTTTTGTTCACAGAGGCTGGTCTACCTTCTCCCCTCTGCCTTTGCCCATTCACTTTTCCCTGTAGTAAGAGAGGAGGAGCGGGCAGGCCGCAGTCCCATCTTGCTTGGCTCCCATCCATCCAGCACAGGGCCCCTTGTTCCCTCCCGCCTGGCTAGCTTAACTCCTGAAATAATTACACAGAAACTATATCCATTGAAATACTGCCTGGCCCATTATCTCCAGCCCCTTATTGGCTAACTCTCACATATTTTAATCCATCTCCATTAATGTGTATCACTACTTGACTGTGTCTTATTGGCATGAGTCTAACCAGAATCCCTCTTGGGCAAGAGAAACATGGCGGCTGCCACATTTCCCTTCTTCCCAGCATTCTGTTCTCTTTTCTCCACCTATCTAAGTCCTGCCCTATCAAAAGGCCAAGGCAGTTTCTTTATTTAACCAATGAAAGCAACACACAAACAGAAGGACCTCCTATACCATTTCCCCTTTTTCTGTTTAAACAAAAAAGAAAGGCTTTCATTTTAACATAGTAAAATTACATATAACAAAACAGTTATCAAGCAAGAACTATAGTTACCATATTTAGATCTATCTTATCTTTTATTATAACAATGGAAAACTATAACTATCTATTCTTCAAATCCATCAAAGATTCCAGAGGGATATAATATTACCTAAGTAAACAAGAAGTAAGCAACTTCCAAAACTCTAGAAATGACAGAGACATCTTGCTACCTGTACAGTCACCCAAAGTTCCTCTGTACCATTGGGGCATCCATCTTCAGCCTACAGGCCCATAGTATTCAGCAGACACTTCCATGAAGCAGGAAATTTTAAAGACAGTTCAGTCACTTTCTTTTGTGTCCTGCAGAATGCCTCGCAGACTCTTTCATGAAACAGGAACCCTGAAGGATCATCTCACCTTTAGGCAAGTTCAGCAATCCTCTCTCTGCGGGTTCTTCATGTCCAGTTTATGCAATCAGTTTCTTGCCCAAATGGCTAACAAACTCCATAAGGAGCCTCTTCGATGCCCATCTTCCTCTTGAAGTAGCTGGTGCTGCCAGGAACAGATGTGTCTCATTGTCATGAAAAGACCTAAGTTATTAAAACATTAAATGTCATATTCTGTCGTCTTTGAAAGATATGAAGAATGCCTATCTAATATATCTCTATATATCTAGAAAATCTAACTAACATGACTACAAGCTTGATTATTATAGATGATTATCTATTAACAACCTATATTTCCTAATTATACATTACATTTTAAATGAACTACACAATCACAATACCTTAATCAAGATCAGAAATACATATACATATAACAAAATTGACCTTAAATTTATATCAATAAAGCAAGATTCATACCAATGCAAATTATTAATATCTATATCATATCCCCCTTTAAATGTAAAAAAAATTTATAAACAATATTTGGGAATATGGGTGTAGTTTTTTCTCTCCAAACTTCTTCCTGCTATATGGGGGTGCTGTCAGTCAGGTATTTCATGGTGTATCCTGTGTGTTAGGTTCATCTCAGTCACCAGTTGAGTGAAGTAATTTTCTGAAGGTGTTCACGGTGACCTTTCAGGAGGCCAGGGTCCATGAAACTATATTATTGGTCTGGAAGCAATCCACAGGTTTTCATCTTCTGTGAAAACAAAAGAAGAACTTCTTTTCCAAAGCATCATATCCTTAGACCCAAATTTTGAAGTCATTATACCTTTATAATAATATCCATGCTGGTTTAGCTTGGCAGCCCATGCAATGAAAAGTCTCTCTGTACTTAGCTCCTTTACAGTCAAAAAATTTAAAGAAAACACAATAAAATTCATAATCCAGACATTCTGTGAATTTTCCATTTTTACATGGCTTATTATTTTTTTAATCTATAACTATCTGTACTGTCTCTTTAAAGACTTTACCCTTTTTTTTAAAAGCATCTCTCTATACTCTTTATTTCTTTTCTCTTTTAAGCCTACTATGTAGTTTTATTTAACAGTGTGACCCATTTAGAGGTCTTTATGTCTGAATCTGTCCTGTTGTAATTCTTTACTATCCAGGAGCATTTCTTAAAATGCTAAGCACTTCTTAAAAGCTTGTGCCATGTAGTGGCAATACAGTACCGCCTGTTTCCTGCCCAGTCTAAACTTTAACTGCACTGTTATTATGATAATTCTGATAGTTCCAGCCTGAGATCAGCACAGTTCAGCATGGCGGAGCCGCTCCTGCCTCAGAGCCATTTGGTGCCCCTGAGCCGCACGCAGTTCCAGGCACGCAGCAAGTCCATATTGCCATGCCACTGCCTACCCAGGCAGGAAGAGCTGAGCCACCGGCATGGTCTCAGCTACTTTACTCCCAACCCTGAGTGGGCACACAAACATCTGAGCCCAGGAAGGCTCCATAGCCGGAGTTTGCACCAGTGGCAGGGCCCAGGAAGCCTTGTTTTAAAATGGCGCAGCTTTTTTCCTGCTGCTATTGCTGAATCAGGAAATCTCTCTGCAGCATGCAAACAGCAAAAAGCTGTGTTAAACTCTCTATTTGTGTCTAGAATTTCTTTTCAAGCCCTCTCAGATTTTATGTGGAGTTAGTCAACCACGTTGGGCAGCCAATTTGTAGTAAGAGAGGAGGAGCAGATGGGCCGCAGCCCTGTCTCGTCCAGCTCCTCTCCATCTAGCGCAGGGCCCCTTGTTCCATCCTGCCCAGCTAGCTTAACCCCCAAAATAATTACACAGAAACTGTATCCATTGAAATACTGCCTGGCCCATTTTCTCCAGCCCCTTATTGGCTAACTCTCACATATTATTTTAACCCATTGCCACTTGACTTTGGCTTACCAGCATGAGTCTAACCAGCATCCGTCTTGGGCAGGAGAAACATGGTGGCTGCCACACTTCCCTTCTTCCCAGCATTCTGTTCTCTTTTCCCTGCCTATCTAAGTCCTGCCCTATCAAAAGGCCAAGGCAGTTTCTTTATTTAACCAATGAAAGCAACACACAAACAGAAGGACCTCCTACATCATTTCCCAATTTAAAAAAAACCCTCCACCTGAGCTCTGTGAAATGGCATCTTTCTCTTGCATGTCGCTTTTTTCTAAATTATAACAGTGTCCTCTAAGGGAAAAGGCCATGGAGTTGGCAGGTAGCAGATGGATAGAAGTGTGGACTCATCTCTAAGTTTCGCTACTTGTATCCCATAACAATGTGTCACATTGTCTTGTGCAATCTAAGAAAGAAGTAAAATAACTAGGTGTGGGAGCTCACAGGAATCTCAGTACTCAGGAGGCAGAGGCAAGAGGTTGCTTAGTGAAAAGCCTGGGGCTAGCATTGCATATGGAAGGGAAGAGGAGGAAGAAAAACATGGAGGGAAACAAACAAAATGTATTCCAGCAGCTTTTTCAAAATGCCCTTGCTGCAAGTCCTGCCTCAGCCATCGACATAACCTCAGCCTGTCTCTGCTTCTCCTCCACCCTGCCACCACTGCCACCTTCTAATCACCACCCCTCAACCATCCCAGGAGTCATTTTGTTAGATTGCTTCATTCATCCACTCTTTTGGCATTGGGCATCAAAGCCAGGACTTTACACAAGCTAGGCAAACACCCCACCACTGTGGTACAAACCCAACACTTGGTTCTTAGATGAGTCTGTGGCCTTGAATTTGCAATCTGATCAGGTCACTGCCTCTATTTAATTTCTGTTCATTGCTAGCTTTCTTAACAATTAGAGAGCACAGTGTCCCTTCCTTAAATGTGGAAGATACATCTCAGGTCCTCTACTGATGCCCTAAATTCATATTGGATCCTAGATGCACTGTGTTTTTCCACAGCTAACACACTAATGTTAAGCACAGTAGAATATTAGCCATATCTGATGACAGAATACAACATATGACCAAGTTTATATGTATATCATCCCCTCTCTCTTTAAATATCGAGTACTTCTTACACAGTTACCCCACAGAGATGAGGTGATACAATGTAACCAGATGGCCTGAGGTGAATGGTCTGTGCTGTTATTCTATGACAGGTCATAACCTGATGGTACATGACAAGGAGATTTTTTTTGGTTGATCATGATTGAGCCGAGACAATGTTGATGCCTAGATATCCAGAAATGACAGTGTCAATGATCCAAGGTCCATAGGTATCTATCAAAACCCTTTTGGAAACATCAGACTGGAGGCTGTTTTCTCTCTTTAGCTCACCAGATGTTTTGAGGGTTGTGGCCCTTCAGTCTTTGTCTGGATAAATTTGGATTTGTAGTCTAGAGAGAATCACACTCCTCCATTTTGTCCTATCCTGTCTATGCAATGAAAAACGCTTGGGAAAAAGTGACCATCTCCATACTGCCAGGTCAACATCAATTTCTTCTTCCTCTGTGAAAGAGTCCATTGGTCCTTCTAATCCATTATCATTAAGAATAAACTCTTAGTGGCCTTTGATATGCTTGTCTGCATCTTCATCAGGCACATCTGTAAGTGCTTCGCCAACTCTACTGGCTACATGAATGATTTCTCACACTTCCCCATCAATCCCCAGCAAAACCATTATTTCATTCATGACTTAATTACTTATATCCCTAAGGCATTTGCAGGGCCTTTCTTTACTTCATCCCTTGCAGCTTTGATGGCTGCCACTGCATCAGCAGTAGTGAGTGACTGGCAGCCCTGCATCACATCCAGATGAGGGTCTGCATCAATGGCCAGCCAAATGTGATGACTCTCCAGGTAAGAGGAGCGGCATTCACTAGCCAAGTATTTCCCTGGCCAAGTGGCTTCAACTTGACTGTGGTGGTAAAAATACAACCATAACATTTTCATTTTCATAGCAAACTGGTTCAGGATGGCTGGAAGGGCATTTTATTATTACCAGGACTTTAAATTATGAAGATTTCTTCTTTGAAGTATTATCCCATTTTTTTATGGTAAATCATATGTACAACCTTTGCATAAACAAAATGGCTGACACCTATGCTGTCTGAGCTTGTTAGAACAAGGGCAGGTGACTTTTAATTTTATTTTTCAGGGTCTCAGGGTTCGTTGCTCTGGTACTACAACTGCATTTTTTACATACGCTGCGATATTGCCACACAGTGGCAGAGTTAGCCTGCCCTTCATGTTTTATGCTAATGTTACCTCCTCTGTACTTGAGATTTATTTTATGCGTATGACCTGTTTTATCTGTATGTATAGCTGTGTGCCATGCGCATGTCTTGGACCCATGAAGGAGAGAAAAGACCATCAGATGCCATGGGCCTAGAATTTCAAATGGTTGTGAACCACCTTGTGGGTGCTGGGAATCAAACCCCGATCCTTTGCGTGAACAGTTAGCATGCTTAGCCACTGAGCCATCTCGCCAGCCCCAACTCCTCCATACTTTTTGGGATATAGTTTCTGCTGGGTGTCTTCTTCAGAAAGTGTCTGGTTTTAACACAATTGGGATTTGTTTGAGTCTCTGTTCTTTTTCCTTAATCAACTTGTTAATTCTGCTGGGAAATGAGCAACATCTATTTTAGCAAGCCTGGCCTCTCTTGAAATTTTTATACACCTTTTGGTTCCAAACTTGTTTCTGAATCAGCTTATCAATCTGTTACCTAAGAGTCTTGGTGCTACTAACTTCGGGGAACCCTTCGCAGAAGACTAAATAGGCTCTGTACTTCCTGGAGACACAGTGGAATTATATTGAATCTGTTTCAGCTCACATCTTCCACCTAGACATTTCATGCCTCCTACTGAACTATCACACACTATGTCCATAATTTTTTTCAATTTGAGATGACAGCAAAGCTAATCTGATTTGATTTTTTCATGATTTCATGTGCAAACAATCGCTGCACAGGTTGAACAATGTGTACATATACTTCCTTCTGTCCTAGCTGAGAGCATCCACTTTTTCAATTATAGGAAGCCCTTTACATAACTGTTTTGCATGCAACTAAAGTTATTATTTTTAAATGGATTCTGGTAACTTTAGGACAATATATGAATTTCATAGTAGTTAAGGCTCTATGAACATTCACATAGGAAATGGAAAAATAACCCAAACATTTTGTTACAAGAAATCAAGTAGGAAAAGGAAGTGACAGTTGAGAAAATAAGAGGCAAAGAGAGCATTTGTAAGACATACTGAAAACAATCCCATGGCCAAAATATTTTTGTTAGTTACTAATTTAAATATAAGAACCCCAATCAAAGGTGGAGTGGCAGAATGGATTAAACAATCTATGTCTTCTATATGACTCAACTATTTACTGCCTACAAGAGACACTTGAGGTTTAAAAACACAAATATGTAGACAGTGAAAGATTTGGGGTAGGGGGTATCTGTAAAAGTAGCAACCAAAAGAGGATAGAGATTGTTGTTATTAGATCAGTAGACTTTAAGTCAAAAATGATTATAAGGCCCAAAGAGAGATATATGTGATGCCAAAATGGATAATTATGTAGAAGGCACAGCCAGTAAAAATGTATGTGTGAAAAACTCACACCTGCAAAAATATATGAAGTAAAAGTTGGCAT
Organism: Ondatra zibethicus; assembly: GCA_004026605.1. Taxonomy (NCBI): domain Eukaryota; kingdom Metazoa; phylum Chordata; class Mammalia; order Rodentia; family Cricetidae; genus Ondatra; species Ondatra zibethicus. Next base: position 68,776 of record PVIU01009260.1, read on the forward strand.
ACTTGAGATGAGAAATAGTCAGCTCCACAATACTAATTGCAGACTTTAATACTCCACTCTCAATAACGGAGAGAACAACCAGACAGAAAATCAATATGGAAGTCTAGGACTTGAGCAACAATATAAACCAATTAGACTCGCGGACATTTATGGAACCCCCTACACAACAACAGCAGAATATATTGATTTTTTCCTTTAGTATATATGGAGCATTCTCCAAGAGAGACCATACATCAGGCCTCAGGTAAGTCTTGATGTTTTAAGACTTGCAATTGTGTAAGCATTTTAAAAATCAAATTTATATAAAATACCTTTCTGGACACAGTAAAAACTAGAAATCAGTAAAATTCACTAAATAAATAATTGATCACGGTACCAAAGAAGAAACTGAATTGGGAAACATTGATTTAAATAAAATGACACCAAAATGCAGCACACAAAAAGGCATGAAGGGAGCATAGCTCGTGTTAAGACAAGTTTGTGACTCTTCAGCCTCATTACAAAAATCCCAAATTAATAACCTAATATTTCACTTTAAAGGAAGAGAAAAATAACAAACTCGAAGCCAGCAAAAGAGTATGAGTAACAAAGATTAAAATTGAGAAAAAATCAGCCAAACTAAAAATTCAGTTTTAGAAAATAACTAAAAATTTACAAATATTTAGATTGACAAAAATAAATCGTTCGAGTGACTAAAATACAGGAACAGTGACATTTTGTGAAATTAAAAGAGAAAATGATGTCATGCCATCAACAACTGTTTGCCAATAAATTAGGAAGCTTATGTAAAATGGACAAAGTCCTAGAAACACACAACCTACCCAGCAAGGCAAAATCGTGAGAAGAGAGAAAATCTGCACACATGTATAACCAGCTATAATAGTGAATTGGGAACTACAGCCTGCTGACATAAAAGCTGGGGGCCAAAGACATTACCAGTGAACTTTACCAAGCACTAAAGAAGAATTAAGTGGCTTGAACAAGGGCTCAGAGGTTAAGAGCACCTACTGTTGGAGACCTGGGCTCAGTTCCTAGCACCCCTGTGTACCTGTGGCCTTTAGGAGAGCCTGTTCCAAGGCAGCCTCCAGGGTATGCTATAATCGACGAATGTGGCAAGGGCTAGATCTTCCTATCTGAGGGGTAAGTAAGGAAACACAGTTTCTAATGGTAACTTTTCCTTTTACTTCATCTTGAAAAACCTCTTTCTGAAAATCTCTGTCTCCACACAGCTACATCTCTTTATGGACACTCTCTCTCCATCTCTTACGGTTCCTTCTCCATCACAGTTCTCTCCTACATCTCCCTCTACAGCAAAACCTCTGGACAAATGTGAATCACACAGCACGTCTTGAGTAGACAATAAGAAACAGAGCCAAACTGATCACACAATTTCCCTCAGGCTAGGGAAATTGACAAGCCAGTGAGTAAAGTAAGCACATAGCTCTGAGTGGTCAGGGTACCTAGAGAGAAAGTGACATTGAAATTCAGGACTTAAACAATAAACAGTTAGTTGGCTGGAACTTGAGGTTAGGAGTACGTGCAGAAAGTCCATGACTACAGGGGGTTATGTTTACCAAAGTTGCTTCATTGATTCAGCAATGAACTTGTCCTCATGGATTTGTCTCTCAGGTAACCAGATATTAATCTCCAGGGGCAACCAGTTTGCCTTAATTTTGTTCTAAAGTCTAAAAGAATACTATTACTTTCTCATGTCAGTCTGAATAAATAAAAAATATCCTAGTATTATTTCTATTCATCAGAATTAAACAGTTAAGCAGAAATAATGTTCCTGACCATCCACAGCTATATATGTGCCCAGTAGATGGAATATTTTCATGAGATAAACATGCAAGCTATGGGAAAAGTACCCATAGTTGTTTTTAATGGCACATGAGAAAACTTACAGACAGACAAACAGTTATTTACAGTCATCTGGTAGGCCAACCTGTTAAATACTAGTTGTCACCAGCTGTATACTCCCTTGGCCTCTGGCACCCATGGAAGTTCACAGACGTCTATAACTCCAGAGGAACTGGTGCACTCTTCTGGCCTCCACAGGCACCAAACACATATGTGGTACACACACATATGCTCACACAGAGAAAATAAAAATAAATTTATTTTTTAAAAAAGAATTAACCCACTTCTTATTTTTTTCTCAAAATGTTGAAAAAGAATGATTACTTTCTAACTATATTCAATTAAATTAACACAACCTTCAAACCAGACACTACAAGGAAACTACAGTGCATATTAAAATGTTTATAGAAGCAGAGTTTATTCCTGGAATGGTTCAACAAATGACATAAAATCCATGTGATGTATATTACATCAACAGAATGAATGGGGAAAGAAAAGCACATGATCATCTCAATTGTTGTAGAAAATTATTTGACAGAACTCAACAGTTCTTCAAGGAGAGATGTACTCAAAAGGAATGGAGGGGAAACTTCTCCAGTATAATAAGAGCCAAATATAAAAATCTCACAGCCATATTGTACTTAATGGTAAAAGACTTCAAGGTCTCTCCTATGAAGAAGAAGACAGTCAGTGATGCCCACGTGAACCACACTCATTCAACATGGAGTTGAAAGCTGGGGTGGAGGGAGGACTAAAAGTGTTTGTTCTCAATGGCACGATTATGGAGAAAATTCTAATGGTATCACAAGAAAAAAAAATCTTCAAGCTAGTAAATTATTTGATAAAGTTAAAAGGTGTAAAATGACCACACAAGCATCAGTGCAATTTCTATACATTCACAAGGAGATGGTAAACATGAATTACATAAACAATCCAATGTGTAATAGTTCCCCCAAATTGAAATGCCCAGGAAGGACCTACTAACAAAACTTGCTCCATCATTGTGGCAATAGCCCAGTGTGGGGCTGTCACACAGATGAGCAGAAGGGACAAAAATCAACTCATAGGTATAGCCAAGTGACTATCAGCCAGGAAACGAATAAAATTCAGCAAGGAAAGGAGCCTACAGTGAACCACGCTAGAAAACATGGAGGAAACCCACAAGATAGCAATGGTGAAGCTTTCCCTGACAGCCTTTGCAAAATATCAACTCAAAATAGCTCGAAGATCTAAATGCAAAGGCTAAAACTACAGAACCCTTGAAAGAAAAGTGTACTGTGACCTTAGACTTTTCCCAAGTGACAAAAAGTAAAGTTAAAATTAAATTTTAATGTGTAGGAAGAGAGAGCCGCTTGTTGGTTCCTGGCTGCTCATCCCCAAAATAATCACACAGAAACATTATTTAAATCACTGCTTGGCCCATTAGCTCTAGCTTCTTATTGGCTAACTCATATATCTTAATTTAACCCATTTCTAGTAATTTGTGTATCACCACAAGGCTGTGGCTTACCTGCTAAAGTTATGGCATCTGTGTCTGGCTGGGCTACATGGCTTCTCTCTGACTCTTCCTTCTTCCTCCCAGGATGTAGTCTAGTCTTCCCTGCCCAGCTCTGTTCTACCATATTAGGCCAAGCCAGTTTTCTTTATTCATCAATGGTAATCAGAGCACACAGAGGGGAATCCCACATTACCTCCTCCTTTCTGTTTAAGTAAAAAGGAAGGTTTTAACATTAGCATAGTAAAATTATATATAACAAAATAGTTATCAAGAAGAATTATAGTTACAATATTTATATCTACTTTATCTTTTATTATAACTAAGAAAAACTATAACTATAAATTCTTCAACTCCATCAAAGACTCCAGAAGGATATAATATTATCTAAGTAAACAGGAAGTGCTTTGTAAGCAACTTCCAAAACTCTAGAATTGATAGAGACACCTCACTGCCTGGACAGTCACCTAAAGTTCTTCTATACCATTGGGGCATCCACCTTCAGCCTACAGGCCCATAGTATCCAGCAGACTTTTCCATGAAGCAGGAAATTTCAAAGACAGTTCTGCCTATATTGGCAGATTGTCAGTCACTTTTTCTGTGTCCTGCAGAATGTCTGGCAGACTCTTTCATGAAGCAGGAACCCCAAAGGATTGTCTCACCTTTAGGCAAGTTCAGCAGTCATATCTCTAAGGGTCATACATGTCTAGTTCATCAAGCAGTCCAGACAAGAGCAGTTTCTTGCCCAAATGGCTAACCAACTCCATAAGGAGCCTCTTTGATGCCCATCTTCCTTTTGTAGTAGTGTGGCACTGCCAGGAGCAGATATGTGTCTCGTTGTCATGAAAAATCCTAAATTCTTTAAACATTTTAAATGCCATATTCTGTAGTCTTTGAAAGGTTTGAAGAATGTCTATTCATCTGAAATACATCTCTGTACATCTAGAATATCTAGCTAACATGACTACAAGCTTAACTATTATTAACCTGTATTTCTTAATTATATATTACATTTTTTAATATTTATTTATTTATTATGTATACAATATTCTGTCTGTGTGTATCCTTGAAGGCCAGAAGAGGGCACCAGACCTCATTACAAATTGTTGTGAGCCACCATGTGGTTGCTGGGAATTGAACTCAGGACCTTTGTAAGAGCAGGCAATGCTCTTAACCGCTGAGCCATCTCTCCAGACCAATTATATATTACATTTTAAAATGAACTACATAATCACAATACCTTAATCAAGAGCAGAAATATACATATAACAAAATTGACCTTAAATTTGTATCAATAGAGCAAAATCCATACCAATGCAAATCTCTACAGCATATACCCCTTTAAATGTAAAGTAACATTTGCAAACAATATTTGGGAATTTGGGCATAGTTTCTTCCAAACTGCTTCCTGCTTTTTGTTGGGCGAAATAAATTTTTGGAGGGGTGTTCAAGGTGATCTTCCAGAGGGTTTTGGTCCATCAAACTACATTAGTCTGGAAGGATCCCACAGGTTCTTATCCTCTGTGGAAACGAAAGAAGAACCTCTTTTCCAAAGCAATATATCCTTAGATCCAAATCTGAAGACAAGATACCTTTAAAATGTACATGTTGTTTAATATTAGCAGTCCATACAATTAAATGTCTCTTTGTACTAGCTTTCACAGTCAAAAATTCAAAGAATACACAATAATTTACATAATCCAGACTCTCTGTGTATAGTTCATCTTTATGTGGCTTATTTTTATTACTCTATTACTTTTTCTACAAGTTTAATATTTATTTCATTATTTTATAAGCCATTTACTTGCTTTTATAACTCTCTATACTCATTTTCTTCTCTATTCCAAGCCTACATACATTTATCCAACACTGTGACTCATTTAGAGGTCTTTTATGTCTGAATCTGTCCTATTGTGTATATGTAATTCTTTACTATCCAGGAGCGATTCTTAAAATGCTAAATGCTTCTTAAAATCTTAAGCTGTGGCATTGCCAGGTCAAATACAGCACTGCCTACTTGCTCTTCCAAGTCCATCATTGCAGAAGTCCTTTCACTGCCTCTGAGACTGCTGGGTGGGAGCCATCCTCAACACCTTAACTCTGATAGCCAGTTGGCCCATGGTGCTACCAAGTAACTTGCAGCAGGCTGTACACAAACCCCATTTAAATGCTCAGCCTCCTGAAAGAGCCAGTTCACGCTGGCAGCATGGCCCAGGAAGCTGCTGTTTCAAAGTAGTTCTTAAATCAGAAAAACCTCTCTTAAAGGAGCTGCAGCATGCTGCTAGCAAACAGCAAGAAGCTGTGTTAAACTCTGTATTATTGTGTTTAGAATTCCTTTTCAAGCTCTCTCAGGTTTTTAAGTGGATTTAGATGGCCATGTTGGATAGCCAATTTGTAGGAGGAAGACCGCTTGTTGGTTCCTGGCTGTTCATCCCCGAAATAATGACATAGAAACTATATTATTTAAATCACTGCTTGGCCCATTAGCTCTAGCTTCTTATTGGCTAACTCTTATATCTTAACCCATTTCTAGGAATCTGTGTATCGCCATGAGGCTGTTGTGGCTTACCAGGTAAAGTTCTGGCATCTGTGTCCAGTGAGGCTACATGGCTTCTATTTGACTCCACCTTCTTCCTCCTAGCATCCAATCTAGTCTTCCCCACCAAGCTCTGTCCTACCCTATCGGGCCAAGACAGTTTTTTTTATTCATCGATAGTAATCACAGCACACAGAGGGAACTCCCACATCATTTGTGTACCCTAGGACACAGTTAACAGAATGAACAGGCAACCTAGGGAACAGAATAATATTTGAGAATCATTTATTGGTAGGAAATTAATAGCCAAAATACGTAAGAAATTTCACAACTCAATAAAATAGATGCTTAAAAATAACCAAAATATATGACTAGAACATCTGTCCGATTCATACAAACATTCCAAAACACATAAAGGGAAATGCAAACTCAAACCACAGTATGGTCTCACTTCCTCTCCTCAAACCAGTAAATGATATAACACAAGCTGTGCATGAAGTCTCTGGGTAGATCATTGCCCTGAGTACTAGTGGCAGGTAAAGTGATATCCTCATGCCAAGGCAACATGGAAGTTCTTCACAAAATGCAGGCACCTTACAACATAGAAATTCCACTCCTCCATAAGCAGGAACTCAAATTTACATGTCAATATTCATGGTGGCAACACTAGCATGATAGATAACAAGGTGAATGGCCATTAACAGTTTAAACGAGGAGCAAATGTCATTGTATGGATAAACAGGCTACTCTTCAACCATAAAACGAAGGAATTAATGTTATTGGCTAAAACATAGATTAATATTGAAAACAACATGCTCAATGAGGTAAATCAATCCAAAAAGACACTATGTGATTCCTCATATATGAGCTAGCAAGAATCACCAAGCTCAGAGGCAAAAAGATGAATTTGTACTTTCTAGAGGATGGAAGCATGAGAAATGGAGATTTCCCATATAAAGTTTCAGTTAGGCATGGTGAAATTCTGATGGATAACAAAGATAATTTTACATACACAAATACTCACACATAATTTGCCCTTTTTGTTCTCACTTTTGAGTGCTGTGCCAATACATGGTAGAAGAGCTATTAATCTGTCAAGTATATATCAACAAGCAAATGATAATAGGAATGAAGAGGCTGGCCAAATGAGTCTGCTTAGAAGGGTACTGAAGAGGAGGAGAATGGGGACTGTAATTCTTGCTTGATAGCTGTTTTGTTATATGTAATTTTACTATGTTAAAGTTAAAACCTTCCTTTTTAATTAGACAGAAAAGGGGAGATGATGTGGGATGTCCTTCTGTGTGTGTGTGTGTTTGTGTGTGTCTATGTGTGTGTGTTGTTTTTATTGAATAATGAATAAAGCTGTTTTGGCCAATGACTTATCAGAATAAAACCAGGTGGGAAATCTGAACAGAGATATATTGAGAGAGTAGGTGGTATTAAGGAGACACCATGTAACTGCTGAAGGAGAAAGACATTAGAAAACATTATGGGTAGGCCACAACCTCATGGCAATACATAGATTAATAGAAATGGGTTAATTTAAGATATAAGAGCTAGCTAGGAAAATGCCTAAAATGTTGGCCAAATAGTGTTGTAATTAATATAGTTTTGTGTGATTATTCGTGTCTGGATGGCCAGGAAATGAACAAGCAGCCTCTGCCTACAGGGGACCAAGATGAAGAAGAGGTACAGGAGGAGAGAAGGAATGGGGAACCAATGAGGAGGAGGAGTCAGGATGAGGAGGGACAGGAAGGGCAAAGAAGAAGAGGTAGTGGATGTGTTGGCCTCATAGAAAGGGTGACATTTGATCGGTACCTTTACGCAGATGGTGCTTTTATTTAAATTTTTGAAGTTGTATCTCTGAGTGCTTGCCTGCATGTATGTCTGTACACTGTGTTTGTCAGTACCCATGAGGGGCCAGAAGAGGGCATCAGAACCCCTGGAACTGGAGTTAGAGATAGTTGGGAGCCACCAAGTAGGTGCTGGGAATAAGACTCGGTTCCTTTGCAAGAGCAGCCAGTGCACTTAACCTCCAAGCCATCTAGCCATCTTTGAACTTTAAATATATACATTAGCATCTTTCTGCTCCTTTTCCACAATGATCCTTGAGCTGGTGGGGGTAGAGGGCATTGGACAATGAACACATCTCACCTTGATATCTGAGAACTTCTGATTTCCATACTGGAGAGGGCAGAAGGCAGAGCTATGCAGCTGGCACTCTGCTGCGTGCTAGGCTAACGGGAGTACATGTGTCTTAGCTAATAACTGCTCCTGCCTTCTGTGGCTCTTATATGTAATTATATGCATAGTTAATTGGTTCTTTCAAAATTCCATTCAGTGCCTTTTGATCCACATTCACTCCTCTCCATCCCCTTGACTCCTCCTGGATCCACCCTTCCTCCCCCAATCCTCACCCCAAACTTTATTCCCACTGATATGCTTGCTTGTTTTTAAAAAGAACCCACCAAGTCCAAAATTTGTATTGTTGCTATACTCATGAGTGTGTGGCCATCCACTGGAACTGGAACATGGTGGACCCAACAGAGGCCACACCCTTAACAAAAGATGACTCCCCTTTCCTCAGAAGCCATCAACTGTTAACTGCCCCTTGGGCTGGGGCCCTTGCTGTGTACATGCTAGAATGTCGGCTGTCTGCATGCAAAGATGTCAGCTGTCTGCATGCTAGGATGTTGGCTGTCTACATGCTAGGATGTCGGCTGTCTGCATGCTAGAATATCAGCTGTCTACATGCTAGGATGTCGGCTGTCTGCATGCTAGGATGTCGGCTGTCTACATGCTAGGATGTCGGCTGTCTACATGCTAGGATGTCGGCTGTC
>PVIU01009261.1:0-77505 GCA_004026605.1 Ondatra zibethicus
GTAGAATTTTTGGGATCACTTATGTAAACTATCATATCATCAGCAAACAGTGAGAGTTTGACTTCTTCTTTTCCAATTTGTATCCCCTTGATCTCTCTTTGGTGTCTTATTGCTCTAGCTAGGACCTCAAGAACTATATTGAATAGGTATGGAGAGAGTGGACAACCTTGTCTTGTTCCTGATTTCAGTGGAATCACTGCGAGTTTCTCTTCATTTAGTTTGATGTTGGCTGTTGGCTTGCTGTATATTGCCTTAATTATGTTTAGGTATGTTCCTTGTATCCCTGATCTCTCCAAGACTTTTGTCATGATGGTTTCAACTCAGAATTCTACAAGACTTTCAAAGAGGAACTAATACCAATACTCCTCAAATTATTTCACACAATAGAAACAGAGGGAACATTGCCAAACTCTTTTTATGAGGCTACAATTACCCTGATACCCAAACCACAGAAAGACAATACTAAGAAAGAGAATTACACACCAAACTCACTCATGAACATTGATGCAAAAATAGTAAATAAAATACTAGCAAATAGAATCCAAGAACACATCAGAACCATCATCCACCATGACCAAGTGGGCTTCATCCCACAGATGCAGGGATGGTTCAACATATGAAAATCTGTCAACGTAATCCATCATATAAACAAGCTAAAAAATAAAAACCACATGATCATCTCATTAGATGCCGAAAAAGTGTTTGACAAAATACAATGTCACTTCATGATTAATTTGTTTTTTAACAATACTCAGGTTCTAAAAGTATTATATCAATATGTAAGATCAACTACAAGTTTTCCAGCTTCTGCTGCTGCTGCTGATGTGACATTGGGCAGCATCCGTTGTTAGGGAAACTTTGCTAAAAATGGATGTGAGATGAATAAGTTCATTAAATGAGGTACAAGAGGTTCCAACCTCTAAGGATTAAGGGATAGACAAATTTTCTATCCAGGCTGTGGTGATAGGGAAATGAGGAATGGGAAAGAGTACCAGCAAGAGGTTTCAGTAGCATGATTGGCATGACTGGTATGATTTAGCAGTTGTTATACACCAGAAATCTTATTTTGCTCTCTCCATTTATTCTGCTCTCTTAATAAGGCTATGAGGAAACTGAGGTTGTAGAAGGAAGACGTGACTAGTTGCTATAAAGTAACAGAAGGAAAAACCAGAGTGATATTTTCACTTTAATCATAAAATATTATTCTTTATGAGTCTAATAGTAGCAGGGGAACAGTGACCCATAAAGGAAATGCTCGTGCTCTCTGGGACTTGCTAAATGTTCTTTAAAGGTCTTAATGGGCTAGCCAGTGTTTCTATAGCTGTTAGACAGTGGGAGACTCCTCAGTAGAAAAGTGCATGCATTTATACTAAGCCATTAGGCCACCCCATAGTATATGTTACATTCTTATTTCATCAGTCCTCATGTTACTGTCAACATATTCAAAGTATGTTTATGTTTCTCCAACTTCTCTGAGTACCTGTATCACTAAGTTATAAATCAAATTATGTGAATATTTCCTGCAATTTTTTGTTCAGTAGTTTTTTTGCAAGCAAAACCTTTACTTAAACTAGATTTGATAATTTATATTTACTTTTTACCTTTAAATCTTTTCCTTCAAGAAAAATTTAGTTTTCTATCCAGTTATATGCAAATATACGATATAAAAATTTATCCATTGTAGTAATTTATTTCATCTACCACAGTCTTCACTGCATATTATATTTTGAGATGACTGAGTCTACTCAGAATTTAAATGAAACAGTCAAGCTAGATAATCATTTTAAAATATAATTTGACTGTATCAACCCCTAATACTTTAGTCTGATTATATGCAAGCATACATTTTGTTATGATATCAAACAGATACTCTGCCTGGAATTGTGATCTATGCAGTATCACAGTCACAAAATTACCATTAACAAAATTATTTAAGAGTGTTTTGTAAGTCAGGTAGTATTATTTATGATTTATGTTACTAATGAAATTAAAAGAGTACATATCTTCATTTACTTTTCCCCAAAGATACCCATAATAAAAGTACAGGGACACATATGCTATGTCTGCTATGTATGACTATTGGAATGATAACACTCAGCTTCTTCGAAGCTTTTTTTAACCCTGTACTGATTGTCAGTCTTTGGAGGATCATTATCATTATCTAGATTTTAGATGTCCGTTGATCTCAGTCAGTTTTTCCACTCTAGTTCCAAACTAATTTCTTCCTGTGCAGAATATCTTTGAAGCTAACCACATTGAGAAACAAGATTCACTTTTTTCTTTTTCCTCAAAGTGAAATCAAGTAATGCAACTGTGACAGGCACGACAATCCATGATAACTTGTAATGAGAAAAATGTACAAAGCAGAAAAGGATGGCTTCTGTGACATAATAATATTATGAAAAGGGAAAGAAATTCGTTTTATTGGATTTAGTAGGAGGCACTTGATGCCGAGCACTTTATGGCACTCATCACCGACCACACGCACTTCTGGGCATAGAAAAGCTCTGAGTCCATCGCAGCAGACACCCTGGGATCCAATGGCTCACTGGAGACTTCTGCACATATTCCTTTCTGCACTGCAAACTTAGCATTTCCTCCCATGAGTACTCATGCAAAAGTACTAGCAACTAGAAGCATTTGTTTGTTTTTTTAAGGCCAAGAAGTCAAATCTGGGCTAACACAATGGTATTAATCATGTAAAAAGAAGTTGCTCCTCAGACACAAACATAATTAGGAAATTGACTGATGCATCCTATTTATTTACTAAACAGCCTATGAATTTGATTTTAATACTGTGTATAGTACTAATGTTCACACTGATAAGTTTACTAAACAAAAAGTACAAATATGACCAAGTTATTTAGTATTGACAGAGACTTTTATCTGTTATGATATGTAATAACAGGTTTAATGATAAAGAAAAGCATGTTAATGTATTCACATCTTCCAAGAAATAGTAGAACACAATGAAGTTTTTTTTTTCTCCCTAGTGTGTATTTCTTTTTCTTTTGTTTTTTTCCTGACAGGGTTTCACTATACCTTTGGACCCTGTGCTGGAACTAGCTCTTCTAGAATAGGCTGACCTCTAACTCACAGAGATCTACTTACCTCTGCCTCCTGAGTGCTGGGATTAAAGGTGTATGCCACCACTGCCTGGCTCCCTAGTGTGTATTTTAAAGCCAAATAAAATCTCTTTCTCAGAAACAATTATGAATGTTCTATAAAGTTTACACATTAGTGAATCAGGAATAATATATACATGGGCATATAACAAATAGTTAAATCTTTTAATTAAATAAGTATTATACATGTTATGTACAATTATAATATATGCAAATACTGTATAATAAAAAAATTAACAATACATTCTGATAATGTAAATTCCATATGCCTTACTATTTTATTAAATGTAAGCTGGCAGCTTCATGACGAAAATTTTTATTTATTTATTTACTTATTTACTTCATTTATTATTCATTTTTCTTTTTTCTTTTTTAAAATATACTGTCTTATCTTTGAGATTATGATACAATTATACCATTTCCCCCCATTTCCGCCATCAAAACTTTCCCATATAACGTTCTGCTTTCTTTCAATTCAATGACCTCATTTATCATTAATTGCTAAAATGGGCATACATATGCATGCATATATGTGTGCATATTTATACATGTATAAAGCAGTATTACCAGTGCCAAACTAATTATTATCCCAACTCAAACTAATGTTTATAGACATTGAATCCATGATCATAAAGATAATTTCAACAACTTTTATGATATTTTGGCCTTTTGAATATATGTATATATTTTAGGAATCTGATACAATTGTGGGTTCCTATATGACTTTCAAGGCTCTTTATTATTAGTTGTCCCTTCCCATAAACTCTCCCTGTTCCTTTAGTACTCTTTCCCTTCATATCACTTTCTTTCCATTTACTTCCCTTGAAATTCCCCTTTTCCTGGTTTTCTGATATCTACAGGTGCTATTGTCAATAAAGCTTATCTAAAGATTCAAAGTTAGCACCCATATGTGAGAGATAACATGTGGCATTAGAATTTCCTCTTCTTCTAAACAAAAAAGCACCCAGAGTATTTCCACTGAATAAAGAACAAGGAAAGGATGTTCACTGTTTACACTCTTCTTCAATACAGCTATTAAAGTCTTAGCTAAAGGTAACACTAAAAAGACCCTGACGGCTCCACCAGAAAGCTCCTAAAGTTGGTAAACAATTTTAGCACAGTAGCAAAAATCAAATATAGCACTAATAAATAATTATCTTTCCTATATAATAATGGTAAACTTACTGAGAAATAAATCCGAACAAAAATTCTATTCTCAATGAATTATCCCTAAATTAAATACCTTGAAATAAATAAAATAATAAATACAAAGACTTGTACAAGTAAAGCTTTAAGACAAAAAGAAAAATATTAGAGTTGATACCAGAAGATAGAAGTATGACCCATGGATTGCCAAAAAATCGCTCTGTAGATCTGATGTGATTTCTATCAAAATCCTGATGCAGTTCTACACAGGAACTGAAAAGAAAATCACATGGATGTCTAAAGAATGAAGAAAACCTTTTTTTGTTTTTTTTATTATGATTACTTTATTAATACTAGGAATCAAAATTGCCACTTCCTCCCCTCCTCCACTTCCCTCCAGCTCTCCCACTCACCCTCACCCTCTCCCCCTCCAGTCCTAAGAGAGGGCAAGTCCAAGGCCCTCCTCTCTCCAACCAGGCGTAGGAAGTTATGCATCCAAACAGACTAGGATCCAAAAAAGCCAGAACATGTCATAGAGACAAATTCCAGTGCCATTATCATTGGCTTCTCAGTTTCCCCAATTGTCAGCCACATTCAGAGGGTCCAGTTTGATCTCATGCTCATTCAGTCCCATTCCAGCTGGTTTTGGTGAGCTCCCATTAGTTCAGGCAGACTTTTAATTTTAAAAAATAAAATGCTTGGTGTTTCATCACTACTAATTTCAAGTTATAATATAAAGCTATAGTATTAAAAATACCATGATATTGAAAATGTGATTTTAATAATTGTCTTGTGCCTCTGGATTCTCTCCTGTGTGAAAGTCAAAATATGTTCATGTAAAAGATTTACTATTGCACCTAACTTGAGTATAACTTTTCATGAACTTTGATTCTCCATATAATATCTAGAAGATGCTTTTTACCAGTAGACTTCATTTAAAAGTCCATTACATGTATTATTTCTTTCAAGATCGCAGGCCTTGGCAGATAGCATGTACTTGTTTTTACCATGTTACATAAATTGAGTAAAAAAGCTAAATGTGGCAGTAAGCATGTACTATTTACTGATGTAACAAACAGTACAAAAAAATCTCAAGTCATCTTGAGAGATGCCATACAGACAATTTTACTTTTGCTGGATTATAAATATTATAGTTGCCTATATTTGGGATGAGTAGTTTAATAGTTACATAAGCAGGTATTTAAAATCTTTCATAAATTACCAAAACACGTAGAAAAGGTAATGTACTACCTGGTTTTATATCAACCCGACACAAGCTAGTTACCTGAAAGCAGGAAACTTTGATTGAGAAAATGTCTCCAAAGATCCAGCTGCTTCCCAATTATTGATTGATGCGGGCGGACCCACCTCCTTGGGGGTGCTGCTGTCCCTGAACTGGTGGTCCTGGTTTCTGTGAGAAAGCATTCATGAGAAGCAAACCCTCCATGACCTCTGCTTTAGTCCTGTTTCCAGCTTCCTGCCTTGTCAGAGTTCTTCTCCTGACTTCCTTTGATGGCGAACCGTGATTCGGAAGTGTAAACCAAATACACCTTTTTCTCAATGAGTTCCTTTGGCCATGATGTTTTATCATAATAATATTAATACTAATTTTAAAAGGCAATAAAACTATTATTGCAATAAAAATCTGGTCTTCTTTTATGCTGATTTTTTTTTGTTATTTGACTAAATGAGTAAAAATGGTTAAAGTACAAATTCTCTATATGTGTCTTTAAGATGTAGGTTTTTCATATTTAGATGCCAGATTCATCTAGAATTTAGGACATTACATTGCTGAATTTACTAAACCAAACAGCAATATCTATACAGTGTTTTGGAGTTTAAATGTTTTCCCCCATGATTATTTAACACATTGATTATACTACCACAGGATAAACAGCAGAAATTAATATTTTCTTCAGTTGGAATTAAACACATGAACAGCAAAGATGTTGCTATCTCCAGGTCATCCCAAATGAAATGCTTGTACAAAATGCTGAAACATTATTGGTGGTTTCTTGGTTATCATTGCACTATTGCTGCACAGATTCAAATATTCACTGATTCATATATCGTATTGTAAGCAGGAGTCATAGATCTAAGTATAAACACAGAAAATAATCAAAACATGGAATATAACCTTTTAAAATGTTTACTTAATTCTTTATGTATTGTTTCTTTATATGTTACTGTTTCTTGTATATATTCAATGACGTTTTATTCTTCTCCCCTCATTTTGCCCTGTCTCATTACTCCCTCCTTTTCCACTATAACCTTTTATCCTATAGATACAACCTTATTTCATGGTTTTGGTGTATGTGTGTGTGACGTACTGAATTTGATTAAAGTTGCTAATTGATCATAAGTTATAAAGTTTCTTATTTGATTTTAGCTGCTCTGTGTGTCCAGTCACACTGTTTCTCCCCTGACCTTCTTATATCTGGCTCTTAAGATATTAACGTCACTCTTCTGCAATGCTTCCTGGACCTGGAGGGAAAGAAGGGAAGAAGGTGTAGTTGTTCTCTTTAGGGTTGAATGCTCAGCACTATCATGTCTTCTCTTCTTTTTGACCTGTTGTGAGTTTCTGTAATAGTTGATAATAACTGCCTAGCCTTTTCTCTGTCAAGGACTAAGAGCCTCACAAACTGTTGGTATGAAGGTAAGTATTTAAAAGTTAGATTATATGTCTATTTAATAAAGTAAGAGTATAGGACTCTCTAGTAGGACCTAGAATTTCCCAAGCCATGGATTCTTCTTCAGTTTGGTACCAGGAACGAATTGCTTCTTGTGAAGCAGGCTTAAACACAATCAAAAAGCAGGTGGTCACCTCATAGCATCTATACCACTGTTGTTTCAATAACCATTTCTTACCGATCTGTTATTAAACAATTGGAGCTATTTAACAATTAGTTCTGTGAAAACTAGATGTCTATATGTAAGAAAATGTGATCCTTATTCTTCACTCTGCACCAAAATTGATTTAAAATATTTTTAAAAGCTTAATAGCTCTGAATGTTTACATTTTTATGCTACTAAACCCAAGAAGTCACAATAATAACAAATATATAAAACATGAATGAAATACACAGATAATTTTTTCAGATGATTAAATATTTATTTTCATTAATTGTGTTATCATAGGAACAACAACAGACCTATTTGTGGATTTAAAATCAATTCCTTTAATTTAAATACTGTTAAGTGGGACAAATGTCTGTATTCTGTCAATTATATTTTAAATAAACACTGATTGGCCAGTAGCCAGGCAGGAAGTATAGGTGAGACAACCAGACAGGAAATAGAGGCGGGTCCAAGAGAACAGAAGAATTCTGTGAAGAAGGAAGCCAATTCCTCTGCAGTCCCGGCCTAGACACAGAAGAAGCAAGATGTGACTGCCTCACTTAAAAAGGTACCGAGTCATGTGGCTAACATATACTAGAATAATGGGCTACTATAAGTTATAAGAGTTAATAAGAAGCCTGAGCTAATGGGCCAATCAGTTTACAGTTAATGTAGACCTCTATGTGATTTCTTTGGGACTTAACAACTGTGGGAACTGGGCAGGACAGAAACTCAGACAACACTTTTATAATGTTTCTTGACCACTGCTTGTTCTTTGATATCAATATTCATAATGTAAGTGGGTTTGAAAATCAATACCACATTTTTTTATGTCAATGGAATTGATATTTTATTTTAATACTGTGATAAAAATATATTCTTCATCTTCTTACCGTACTCATCAATAAACAACTGGTGATCATCACAATGTAAGAATAATATGCTAACTAGAACATTTGCATATGCTATCCTCCTCCTCATTGGTGTAGGAGGGTCCTTCTGTATTTGGGTTGCTTTTATTGGTTAATAAAGAATCTGCCTTGGCCTTCTGATAGGGCAGGACTTAGATAGACAGGATAAAAAGAAGAGAATGCTGGGAAGGGGACAGAGCCAGAGAGAGCCGCCCGCCATGAAGCCCACCAGGTCACACACACTGAATCTTTCCGGGTAAGCCACGACTCGTGGTGACACACAGATTATTAGAAATGAGTTAAACAAATATGTGAGAGTTAGCCAATAAGAGGCTAGAGCTAATGGGCCAGGCAGTATTTCAATGAATACAGTTTCTGTGTAATTATTTCGAGTACGCACTGGGAGCTGGGCGGGATAGAACAAGGGGCCCAGCGCCGGGAACACAGCCCAAGCCCCTCATTGTAACACCTCATAACACTTTCTTAGTCTGATAGAAGTTCTCACATGCTTGGTAAACACAAACACTGAGCAACATTTCAAAACCTATCACAATGATATATTAACTAAACTCAATATATATAATTTCCATTAATCAGAAACCTTGGATGTTAGTGGTTTTAAAAAATGTTTTACTATTTTTGAACAAGAAACATGACACATCTAACATATTGAGATGATCAATACTAGAGCAGTGTGAATTAGGCAACATTTTCATTATGAAGATTGGACCAATAAGGTCCATAGCATGGGTAAGAATATAGCCTACAAAGTTTAGAACATGGTATATGCTTCATGGAAATAAAGAAACTATAGTGCTTATTCATTCCATGTATTGACACTTTAATTGGTGCCTTTTTATTAATAGAAAGATGGTCATAACATATCAAAAGGCAGAATGGTGAGGAACACTTGAATCAAGAATATATCAAAATGAACCAAATCTATGTGCTACCAAATGGAATTAAATGGAGAGATAAAAATTCAATATCAAAAATCAAATCAAGGAACTCTAACTGTGGAATTTGAGATAGAAATCAACTTTAGTTTAAGACTCAATAACAGAGTAGAAAAATAATACATGATTTTACAAAACTTAGATTACATCTGTGAGCTGTTATACTACACATATTAATAAAATATATACTTAAATGTATGGAATCAACATTTATTTACCAAAATATGTTAAACTAGTTAATTTTGAAAATTTCCATTGAAAGAACTGAGCGATAGCAAATAAAGAAGGCAGGACTCAACATTGATATTAAGCATAAACTTCATGGCAACATGCATTCTGTAGAGCAGAACAGCTTTCCAACTCTAACTCACTTGAAAGTGTTAATCTAACTACGCGGTCATCAAGTTTCTGAAGTTTTTTCTCGACACTTTCTTTCCACTAAAACTGACATTTCTTTCTTCTATTCACTCAGTGTCTTCCTAGAAGAATAGTCCTGGTTTGAATTTATCTATCTCTGAAATCCTACAGTGCACAAGACCAAATGTCAGGAAAAAGATTATAGATAAAAAATAAAATGCCAATACTTACAACATTTTAAAAAATGGAACAAAACATTACTGGGGATCAAAGGTGAAATGACAAGCTAAACGTGAATGAAAACAAAGAGGCTGAATGTTGACCTGTGTCCCCCAATTCATTCAATTTCCTTCAAAATAGCAAAGAAAGATACCTGTACCTCATTCCATGAAGTTAATGCAGAGAGATTGCTAAGATTAATGTCCTCGCTCAGTAGAGAGAAATCATTCAACAATCCATGTAATCCATAGCCTGCTGCTAATTCAGCATAGGTTCACACAGATAACACACTCGTGGATGGTGTTTCGATATAAGAACACATAGGTAGCTTGCTTCTTGTTGGGGATCCCACTGTGAAACACACAGGAAACACATTCCTACATGTTGTTTCAGCATAAGAAAACAAAGGTAACATGTTCCTTGATAATGCTTTCTAGATGCAACTGATTTAGCTGAAAGCTAAAAGCGATTTAGCTACAAGAACTTTAATAATCACTAGTAGCTTATTTCTTTTCTGGAGTCCTTCAAAACTCAGTTTTGCCAGACCCTGGTGGGGCATGCCTTTAATCCCAGAATTTGGGAGAGAGAGTCAAGAAGATTTCTGTGAGTTCAAGGCCAGCCTGGTCTACAGAGTTCTAGGACAGCCAGGACTATTATACGAAGAAACCCTGTCTCAAAAAATCAAAAAGAACAACAACTACAAAACAAAGAACAACAACAAAATCCTCAGTCTTCTAAATATATTTAGTAGAAATATTTTCAATAGGACATGTATTTCTCTCCCCAAGAACACAGTACAAATCTTTACGCAGACAGATAAGTCTCATGATGGATTTATCTGTGAACTGGGAATGACAATACTTCTTACATAAGATTAATTACCATAATATCCATATGATACCTTGAACTTCTCTTATGGAGGACTACAAAAATATGAAGGAACATTGTTATGATGGTGGCATGTAAAGGTATATTATTAAAAACAGAAGAAGCGGTAATCATTTCAGTGAATGGTGGGTAATTATTATATTTAATTACTTTACAGAACATAGAGTTCTTCACTAAAATAAGAACATAAATATTTTATATATATATATATATCTTTGTTTCTTTATTTAGTTTGGTATAGCTACTAGTAGAATAATAATTTTATTTTAAGATAATTGCAGAACATTATAAACAGCACTGATGGTGGATTAAATTATAGGAGCTATACATATGATACATAAATAATAAGAGATAATACAGTAATAAAACTGAATACTGTCTTTTTCAAAACTTTCTTCTAATATAAAAAAATAGGCCAATGGCTCTCTGTTTTTACTGCCAGAAACCTGCTTGTTATTTTTCCCATATTGCATAGCATAATGCCATTTATAATATAATTATATTATTGCATTTCCTATGAATATTGGCAGTTGGTTAATAAGGTTTTAAAAGTCATTCAAGATTCTTTAAAATAATTTTTTTGCATCTTAAAATCACTAGTTGTAGGAATGTTAACTAAGGAAAAATAAAGCCTTGTCAATACAAGTGGGAATGGTGCATTCCCATTCAGGAAAAAAAAATACAAAAATGAGGTATTTTAATGCCTAAAATACTCCTGAATAACTCTAGCTTTTCCCATTAGTGTGGTTGGAGATAAATTGCATCAGCAAAAAATGCCTTTTCTAAAAACAAACTTCTTTTTTGTTCTTTTTTATTGAGCTATATATTTTCTCCACTCACATCCCTTCCTCTCCCAACCCGTTTTACCTCTTCCATGGTCCATATGCTCACAATTTATTCAGGAGATTTTGTCATTTTCCATTTTCCATGTGGATTAGATCCATGTATGTCTCTCATAGGGTCCTCATTGTGGTCTAGGCTCTCTGGGATTATGAATTGTAGACGGGTTTTGTTTTTGTTTTTTGTTTGTTTGTTTTGCTTTATGTCTAAAAGCCACTTATGAGTAATTACATGTGATATTTGTCTTTCTGGTTACCTCACTCCATGTGATATTTTCTAGATCTATCCATTTGCCCTCAAATTTCAAAATGTCATTATTTTGTTCTGCTGTGCACCATTCAATTGTGTAAATGTACCACATTTTCCTTATCCATTCTTCAGGTGAGGGGCATTTAGGTGGTGTTCAGGTTCTAACTATGACAAACAATATGATATGAACATAGTGGAGCACATGTCCTTGTGGTACGATTGTATGATTGAGAATCCTTTCGGTATCTACTCAAAACTGGTACTGCTGGGTCTTGAGGTAGGTTGTTTTCTAATTTTCTGAGAAATCACCATACTGATTTCCATGATTAGTAGGTTACTTAGTAGCTGATAGGTGTAGCTTCACTTGATAGCAAATTCACTCTAGCCAAAGAGTGCTTTTCAGAAAGTGAAGTGAAGGGAAGAATTGTGTCTCTTTCTCAAATTTAATTGATGTGGTTACATAGGTTTAAACAAAGGTGGGCAAATTTGTGGGCAAAAATAAGTCTACTTTCAACTATGACAAGAATACTGAAGCCTTTTCTTTTGTCCTTAAGAGTATGAAAAATTTGAAGATTAAAGAAAGGTCAGATGACAGAAAAAAGGTGGTGCAGAATTCAGAAGAGGAAGCTAAAATCAGATGATCTCAACCACCTGAAGGAGAACCCACACAAACCAGCAAGGATGCTTAAATGTTAGTTTTGATAAACATCTGGGCTATATCTGGAGTAGAATGACAATGGGAAATTCCCTGCATTCATTAATAGACTCCAAGAAGACCCTAACCCATTTGTGCGATAGCCTTCCAACACTGACAGATTGTAATGGTTGAGGAGTAAAAGAAATACCTTAACATCTTTAACAGGAGAAATAAGAGAGTCAACATAGGAAATATTCCTGCACTGTAGCCTAAATCATTCTGATGTTGTATGAAGAAAGGTTCTCCCAGCATGTGATCTTAGTTGGAGAAGTCCATGGCAGCACACTCGAGACCTGTGACCGATCTAGACAGACTGAGAAGAGGAAGGGAACAGGGCTTCCCACCAGTAATCAATAAGTTATTAATGATTTACACCCCTTGACAAAGAGAAAAATCACTTTTCTCCAATGGTGCATCAGTGGGAGTTTCAGACATACTAAAGGAGAAGCCTCAGATCCAGAAGTAGTTGACCAATGCAAGATGAACTTAGTGATGTTTTTGTAGACTCTTTGCTTCACTCTGATATATTTTGGCAATTTTTTTTAACCTATTGATCTTTTGCTTGTTTGGTTTGTGTTTGCTTTTTTGTATTTTTGTTTTATTTTGTTTGTTTTAAAATAATGTTAATTCTATCTGATGCTCAGTTCTCTGTCCTAACTGCAGACATGAGAAACTGTCTGACTAAAATTCACTTGCGAATGTCACAGATCAGTGACACAGGTCCACTGTTGCCTATATGCAACCATAGCATTGTAGAACTTTCTCTATCCAACACAGGTACATTGCATCAACAATAAGAACAGCAATAATGACAGTAGACACCAGGGCAGTGGCTACAGCACACAAAGGACATTACTTGGTAGGGGAAACTAAGTAAATAAAAAGACTACATGGGAAATAACATTAGAAGATGTAAAATCTCTGGCATTAACGTCCACCAAACACTGAAAAAGACCAAACTCCTAGTTAGAATAGCATAAATCCTCTAGAAATGTGTAGTCAGTCCAATTTAATAACATGTGTATCATATCTACTTTAGGGCAGGGACTTTTTCCTTTATAAAGTTCATTATTTGGAAAGTTCATAATCTACATAGTACAACTTGATCAAATCCACCCACCACCCTTCCATTCTGTATCTAGTGTTCAACAAATTAGATAAAATGTTTATCAGAAAGCAATTTCTGAGGAAGAAAGTCAGCCCCAGGACAAAATTAAATATGACAGAGATATGGGAATTATTTCAAAGAAAAATTAAAATATTATTTATAATTTAAATATCATGCTAAAAAAAGAAAATGAGCATTAAAACTGAGTGTGGTACAGAGAGATTGACGTTTTGAGAACAAGTCTAAATTAAATGGCAGAAATAAAAGTACTGTAACAGAAATGATGAATGGAAAAATTTGAGGAAATAATGAAAAAAAGAAAAACAGATATACAATTTACAAAATTATAACTTCAAAATATAAGGAGACAGAAACCAAAATTTAAGAAAATTAAAGTGAAGCAAGGAAGGAGATAGGTAAAGAGAATGGAGAGATGGAGAGAGGAAAAGGAAGAAGAGAGATATATGTCTAAGGAATTTCCACAAGATCTGACAGAAACCAAAGGGTAAGTATAATAAGTCACTTAGACATTTTTAAAATATCCTCACATTGTCAGGTTGTATTAAAACTAGGGAAAGTAAAAGTCAAAAAAAAACATTTTCTCAACCAAGCCAGGTAAAGGCAAATCTACACAACCAAAGACATGCCCAAATCACATTTTAAAAATCATCCAGGAAAGAAGAATGTGAAATCGCTTAAATACTGAAATAATTCAATATTCTATGTCAAATGAATTATTAAAGGGAAAAGAGAAAGAAAGAATTTTTCAAAAGAAATCTTTATTCTCAGAAGTGGTTCTTTCTCACAAAGGCTTCTGTTTCAGCTGAAGGATCACAAAGTACTGTAGAAGTTCTTAAAAGAGAAGGCAAATGAAACAGCTCATGAGCTTACAACTATCAAAGGAAACCAAGAGTAACACATGCAAATAAATAAACTCTTATCTAATTAATAACTTGAATATTAACTCACTTGACAAATAATGAGCAAAGACTCTCAATATGACATCAGAGAAATGTGGACATCCACTTGATTATTGGTCACACAATCCATGTTTTCACAATCATTGTCCCTAAGCTTTCACGAAGGGAATATACAGGTTCCTAATGAATTCCAATGTCTCCTCATCTCTCACCCAGAACCCTTTAGCCCATGCCTAGGAATTTCAGGCATGAAGTCAGCCATTTTTTCTACCTACAATTGCTCTGTTAGTGTTGACAGCTTATCTTAGTTGATCCAAAAGAAATCAAATCACTCACTTAGTCAACTCCTGACAGGGAGTTGAAGTAAAACCTTATGGCAACATTGATCAATTCATAAAGCCATTCTCTCCTGAGGAGCTACCAAATGGAAGCCACCATGGTAAGAAACACTACAAGGGCAGAGAGTGGTGAGAATGAGGTAAATCAAAATCAAGTCTAACCTTAGGAACTGAAGGTTTCTGTCTCTGTTAAGGTTTCTGTCTCTGTCTCATTTCTTTCTTTTTTATTGATTTTTATTGAGCTCTACATTTTTTTCTGCTCCCCTCCCTGCCTCTCCCCTCCCCTTCATCTTTCATTTCTTTGTTCTTCTTTTGCCCCTTCACTCTTTCCTTCCTATGTCTCCTTTCTCGGTCCTCTTTATTTCTAGGTAAACAATAGTTTTAACTATAGAAATTAAAATTAATGTTGATAAATGTTAACATCTAAATAGCCAGCCTAAAAAATGGACTGGAAATGCAGTTCAGTGGAGATGAGTGAGTGCTGCACAAGTGTGAAGAAGGCAGTGAAGATCCCCGGAATCTGTGGACCATTTACTATTCTCTTGCTGTAATTAGGAATCGTGATGAGAATAATTTAAGGAAGAAAACATTTATTTTGCTTAAAATTTGAGAAAGAGAGGGAGTCTGTAATAGAGGGCATAGCTTGGCAGCAGATAGCCAAAACAGGAAGCTTAGAGACTTCATCTTCAAGTGCAAACACCAAGCAGAAACCATAGCTGGAAGCTGGTTGAGGCTATAAACTCAAAGAATACCCCTGATAAAGTACTTCTTCCTGCAAGGATATGATACCTCCCAAGACAGTGCCAATAACTGGGAATCAAGTTTTCCAACATCTGACCCTGGAGGCAGGAGCACATTTCTCATTCAAACCATCACGTCAGATAAAAAGCTGGTCATGGTTAAACATGGTTGAGCTTGGAAACAGGAAGATTATTTGGACTTCCTGGTCAAAAGCCTAGCTCCAGGTTCTTCAGGTTCAATGAAAGATCCTATCTCAGGAGACTTCAAGCAGATAGTAATGGGACAGCACACAGGATGTTCTCTTCTGTTTGCTATACACTCATGACCAACCCACATCATCTATCTCCCCTACACACATACAACACAAACAAATCACACACAGACACAGCACACACATACACAGATACACAGACACACACACAGCACACACAGATGCACACACACACACGGTACACCCACATAACACATACACAGATACACAGGCAGACACACACATACATAGCACAAACACACACACACACAGACAAACACACACCATACACCCACACAACGGACACACGGTACACCATACAATACCTACACAGACACATACGGTCACATAGACACACACAGACACAGATACACACACACACACACACGCACACACACGGAGCAAAAGACTAAAAATGTTAAATCAAAACAAATGAAGGAGAACCAGCGACTGTCATTATGTTGTCGTAGTCCTAGTGTTCAAGTCAAGAAACCAATTTTTCTCACGTTTGTAGTAAACTAAGCATAAGTGAAAAAGTATTGTTTTTTTCATTTTAACTAAAAAAAAGCAATATAAATTGACTAGGGAAATTACCAAATATTACTACTTTAAATTTTTGAATACATGACATCAGAGAAAGCAATTACTTGAATAATTCTATCAATACATGCATTTATTATTATAAAATATATTTGAAGTCAAGTTTGATATATTATGTCACGATTTGAGTACAGGAAATCTGAGGGAGGGAGAACAGAGAATGTGACCAGTTTCAGACTAAATTAGGTTACAGAATGAGCCCTTGTTTCAAAACATGTGCAAACAATAAATATTATTCATATAAAGAATATCTATCGATCTTTATATATATATATGATTTTTGAGTTTTTTGTGTGTTCTACATAGCATTTTATGTTTTGGAATAATTTTAGAAATAAAATATTACAGGTGTTTTAATAAGGTGATCATACATAGATTGCAATGTTCCTGAGTATGCAGCAGAAGAATGAAAAATAATTATGCACAGTCACTGTCCTAGCCATACATTTATTTTACAATAGGGTTGCTGAGCTCCACAAGCATTAGACAAGTGTCTTTCAGAAATGTGACAAGGCAGTTTGTTATTCTCTACTACATTTCTTGGTTTTTACAGGCCAGTTCATTTTGTCTCTGCTGTAAAATACCTTAAAGGGTAATGTGGTATTCTGACTCTGGCAATAATTTATTACACCAGTTAATCTTGTAAAATTGCCCTCTGGATGTAATAATTTGTTATTCTTTTATTAGACCTTCTTTTGCATAGTGTGTTTATCATAAAGATGTCTCCGTTGTGATGCCTAGCAACCATTTCAATGTTCTGGAGGTGTTTGCATATATTTTCCTAGGGGAGAGCTCAGTGCAGTCCCTGTATGGGAGAGCTGTCAGTGGATTGTGATGTATGAGGATAAAAGGAGCCCCTGCTGCAGACTCCAGTAAGCACCAGTCAGGGCCTGAAAGCAGTGACTTGGGCATCACTATACCGTGTTAGAAAATGTGTCAATTATCACATGCACTGCCTAAGGGTATTGCCAGGGTCTAGCTCATAAAACTATCAAGACTGAAAGGGAAGAAAATTGATGAAGAAGTAAGTTGAATTAATTGATAACAAGGAAGCCTGTATGTGGAATACTCACTGAAAACATAGACTCACAATTTTTTGTATGAGAAGTTTGGCTATAGATGATCACAAGAGTCATACATGTATTGCCTGTTATGTTCTCCTGCATAAAATCCGCATTTTAGGCATGTTTTAAAAGTCAGTAGACAGTTGTCAAACTATTCAAGATTTAATTTAAATAAAAATAAAATCATACTAATTATTTTGTAGCTGCTTTGTTATGATTGTGATGGCCATGAATGCAGAGGTGATAACTTTTGTAGCCCAGGGCCCCATCATGGAAGCTTTCTGCACTACTGATGAAAAAGAAGACTTATTCATTTTTAAAAGTGTATCCAGAGGGGATTTTGAGATGCTTCAGTGACCTTTCCCATTCTTTGTTTTCACATTGGGATAGGGGACCAGAGTCAAGACATCACATCAGATGGGTTGGTTTCCCTCTAAGAAGTCACTGTTCACAGGTCATGGGAACAATTATGAAGAAAATCTGTGTTTTCATATACAGTA
The DNA here is from genome assembly GCA_004026605.1 of Ondatra zibethicus. Lineage (NCBI taxonomy): Eukaryota > Metazoa > Chordata > Mammalia > Rodentia > Cricetidae > Ondatra > Ondatra zibethicus. Next base: position 17,748 of record PVIU01009261.1, read on the forward strand.
TTAAGATTACCAAGAAAAGAGCAATCCCAGAGGGATTATCTTGTTGAACAACAGCAACGAATACTTTGTATAATGATGAACAGGCACATTGCTCCAAGTGTCCAGGGATCCTGCCTCTCATAGGGTGATTCCCTCAGACTTTTCAAGGGGAAAAGCAGGATGGAGCTTGGGTACAGAGAATAAGAACACATCCATCTTTTATTGATAGTAAACCTTGAGCTTTCCCCTCTTTCACAATTAGGATTTTTTTTTTTTAGAGAACCTGACTTTCTTCCTTAAAGTAAAATAGATGATACATCCTTCATAATGACAGTCCTGGTTGTAATGCTAGCATTATAACTTCCCTAGAATAGACTTTTGCCCCTTGATTCTCTTCTTGAGAGCAAAACAAAAGTTTGCATTAGTATTAGTATCAGAGAAAACTAATTTCATTAATCCTCACTTAATACCATTTATTCCTTCATCTTGAAATATATTCTGATGATTGGACAATGTTACAATAAAGTACACAGGATGTTACAAAACATGGCTCAAATTTATCCATTTTTCTTCCATAAATTGCTGCAAATTTCTGTATGTTCAAATTTTGGCATTGACACAACCTTTCCAATAAAAATTTTGTTCTTAATGGATATGCTCTGTATTATGCAAGGATGGCATATGCTAGAATCTGGGAATCTATTTTTCCATGTGTCACTTTCTCCCTTGCTTAAATTAAGAAGCATTCAGCAGCACTTCTTAACCAATGTGTGTATGATGACAGAGTCAAGCCTGCCTCATACAAACGTGAAAACATTACTTTTAGAAATCCTTTAGCTTCTGCTCTCTAATGCACCACAAAACATTAGTTGTAATCATCCGTATTAAGATTAAATTATTTTCATCAATAACTATTGCCTATCATTACTATTTTCAAATTATAGGAAGTTATTAATTGCCTAGGGCATTAAAAATTTAAAAATAAATAGAATAATAAAAAGGCTATTCTAGATAGCTATCGGGATACCATTGAAGAGTGATTTCTCTAATCCTCAGCTTTATTATGATGATGGGAACCTGAAATGGGTTTTAAAGAGCTGTTTTACAAATGTATGAAGAAATAAATTTGTCTTGGCAATACATAATGTTCTATATCATAGTAGAATTCCACATAAAGGAAAGGGAAAAGTAATACAGTAGGACGTCATGGTGATTTGGGCACCTGAAAGCAAAAACAGAATTGCTGGTGTAATTTTCTATCAGATTATCTTTAAATCATAGTCAAAATTATTTATAAACACTGAAACTTAGTTGGATAACTGCTCTGATAATGGGGCCTATATTTAAATCATGCTTTAAAGCTGACCTGATCATTAGCTGTGTTTCCTAGTAAGAGTTTATCTTCTTTAACCTATCAAAACAAAGTTATCTTCCAAAAACATTGCAGGAGTAAACTAGTCAGCTCATCCAGCAAAGTAAATAGAAAGCTGATACTTTGCAAGTGTCAAAGATTTACAAGGTTTGCTCATGGGTATAGATGTAGCAGCTTGAAAGAAGGACTAGCTGGAGAAGTGCATTCCTGTGATAATCTATGTGGTGCAGGTTACACCCACACATGGCAGAATGCTCTTGGCCAAGGCAGAAATACACCAGAACTAGATGTTCAGTTGATTCAAATAATTGAGTTACTGGAGAATACATCATAGTCTGTTAGGTCAAATTAGATTCAGCTTAAACTACAGAAACTCAAAGGTGGTTTAATTAAAGTCATTATTTTTCATTTTCATGTAAGTCTGAGGATATAGAGATATACTTAGATATTAGAACCTTTTTCATAAATGACAGAAATTTGAGATGCTTGTCATTAATATATGGTGGCCAATCAAAATTTGTGATACAATTTACTTTCCAACCCTAAAGTTAGTGTCTAGCCACAGGGAAGTTTGAAGGGTATGCAGAATTTCCTGTTAAGGATGTCCCACTTATTATTTGTTTCTCTTGGTGTCTGTGCTGCTGGGGTTATATTTAGGAAATGGTCTCCTGTGCCAATGTGTTCAAGTGCACTTCCCACTTTCTCTTCTGTAATGTTCAGTGTGGCTGGATTTATGTTGATGTCTTTGATCCATTTGGACTTGAATTATGTGCAAGAATTTTCATTCTTCTACATGTTGATATCCAGTTATGCCAGCACCATTTGTTAAATATGCTTTATTTTTTCCATTTGATATTTTTTTGTTTCTTTGTCAAAAACAATTAATAAATGGGACCTCCTGAAACTGAAAAGCTTCTGTAAAACAAAGAACATGGTCAACAAGACAAAATGACAGCCTACAAAATGGGAAAAGATCTTCACTAACCCCACATCAGACAGAGATCTGATCTCCAAAATATACAAAAGAAATAAAGAAATTGGTCATGAAAAAAAATAATTCCAATTAAGAAATGGAGTACAGACCTACACAGAGAACGTTCAACAGAGGAATCTAAAATGGCTGAAACACTTAAGGAAATGTTCAACATCCTTAGTCATCAGAGAAATTCAAATCAAAACAACTCTGAGATTCCTTCTTACACCTGTAAGAATGGCCAAGATCAAAAGCACTGATGACAACTTATGCTGGAGAAGTTGTGGGGAAAAGGGAACACTTCTCCATTGCTGGTGGGAATGCAAGCTGGTACAACCCCTATGGATGTCAGTGTGGCGATTTCTCAGAAAATTAGGAAACAACCTTCTTCAAGACCCAGCAATACTACTTTTGGGTATATATCCAAAGGATGTTCAATCGTGCCACAAGGACATGTGCTCAACTATGTTCACATCAGCATTGTTTGTTATAACCAGAACCTGGAAACCACCTAAATGCCCCTTGACCAAAGAATGGATAAGGAAAATGTGGTACATTTACACAATGGAGTACTACACAGTGAAATAAAAATAACAAATTTTTCAGGAAAATGGATGGAGCTAGAAAACATCTTTTTGAGTGAGGTGACCCAGACACAGAAAGACAAGTATCACATGTACTCACTGATAAGTGGTTTTTAAACATAAACCAAAAAACAAAACAAAACAAAAAAAAACCCTCAGCCCAGAAATCACAATCCCAGAGAACTTAGATAGCAATGAGGGCACTAGGAGAGACTTACATAGATCTAATCTACATGGAAAGTAGAAAAAGACAAGACCTCCTGAGTAAATTGGGAGCATGGGGACCTTAGGGGATGGTTGAAGGGGAAGGGAGAGCAGAGGAAGTATAAGTATAAAACACAATTTAGGTATTCAAAATACAATAAAGAGAAGCAAGAGACTGTATTTCCGTGGAGCTTGGAATATAGAAATGAAGAGGTTTACAAAATAATATGATATTGAGCATATTATAAAGAAAATTAGGAATGTTTAAGAAAACAAGAATATATAGTAATGGGAGTGATATAATCATTTTTTGGTGATTTGATGAGTAAAGTAAGAAACGACATTAAAGAAAAGATTCAGAAGAATTAAGTAGAGGACAGAGCAGTCAGGGTCTATGTTGATGTCCATGACTCCTGTTACCACTGAAGGTAGTGAGGATGACCCGGGTCTGCTGGGCACATTGGTGCCCGAGAGTCATGCCACCACAAAGGCCATCTCTATCTGAGTGCCCTGGGCTTTCACCTGGGACCATGGAGACATTCAGTCTTGAGATGTCACCTGGTTCGTGTCTGGATCCATGGCCCGATGACATTCAGGGTCCGTGTTGATATCCATGGTGCCTGTTGCTATAAATGGTTGTAAGGATGCCTGGAGTCTGGCATCTGAGGACATCTGGGTGTATTAGGGATACTCTGCAGCTTGGAAGATGCCAGTCTGAAAGGCATGTACTACCACCAAGGGCCATATTGACTTATGGACCCAGGCTGGAGCTGGGGACTCTGTCTGTGTCCATTGTCTTACTGAAGCTGGGTCTGTGTTGATTTGCATAGCCCATATCACCACCAAAGGGCACAGGAATGCCCGAGCTTTGGGTTACCATCTGTGACCAAGCTGCTCACTGGGCCCATTCTTCTGGAGGCCATATCTGGGTCCATGGCCCTACCACAGTCAGGGTCTGTTTCAGTGTCCTTGATTCTGGTTACCACCAAAGGCAGAACAGATGCCCAGAGTCTGGGCTAACTCATGAGACAATGTGGGTGCCTGAGAACCATGCTGCTGCAGGGGCCATATACAGATCAGGGTGGCCTGTGCTGCCACCTCGGGCCATGTTGACATTTGATCAGAGCTTCTGCTGCTGGCCATATTTGGGTCTATGGTCCTTGCCATAACCTGAGGTTGATGACCATTGCTATTGTTACCATGAGGGCCCATTGGAACCAGGTTTTGAACCATGTATTGAAATAGGATGGTCTTGCTGAGCTTTACCTGCCCCTCACCGGGCCCCTCACTGGGCCTGGCATGACAAACTCGATGGTCCCAGCATGGGAAAGCTGGCCACACCTCTAGTAGGAGAGGTAGTCCTCCACACTTGGGAATGTTGGTCCCACCCCTCACCATGGGCGTGGGAGAGCTGGTACCACACATCACCTAATGGGACTCAGCTACCATGCAGTTACACATCCAGGTCTTTGAGCTGACACACCCCAAAATCTGCCCCATCTATGACCTGCTAGAGAACATGCAGAGACTGGTCCTGAGGAACAGTGGCTGTGGGATTTGCATAACTCAGGGCAACAGCAGGATATCTGAAAGGAATTTTGGTTAGAGTCTAGTATTGATGGTACAGACCATCTAGTATCTTCCGGTACATACCAGAAGCCAAAGGGCTTGAATCTGATGAACAACACAATGCATATTGGACATTTGTAGCTTAAACCTGTTTGAACAACAGGATTATACGGCATGATGCACAGCAGCTAATAATGCCACTAAGATAAATGAAGTGGTGATGAATAAGTGGAAAAGATGGAGGAGGGAAGTGGTTTCATTGTTGTTGTTTTTATCTTGTTTTTATTAGTGTTTTTTTTTCCTTTCAGAGGACAATACAGGGGTGAGGGGTGGCTACAGAGGGACCGGCAGATGAGTAGAATTTTGGGACATAATATGAAATTACCAAAGAATATGTGAAGAGTACACAAAAGTGTGTGGTAAAAGCATGTGGAAGGAGATGCTTTAGGCACAAGTGGGAAACAGATTATGAGAACCCTCTATATCACACAAAGTAGACCTATCTTTGACTCTATTGATTCAGGAAGCCAAAAGAGGGCATCAGGCATAGAAGTGACATATTTTCCTTTAGGAAAACAGCTTCTCTGGATAACTTTAACAAAAGTACCTATTAGGAGGATGTTATAGGAGTCTAGATGGTGATGCTGGCCATGTGTTACACTCATTATTTGATGATGGATTTGATACAGTATGTGAAGTAATAAATCTGAATTGATCCAGGACTTGAAGAGCTGAAAGCTTTTGTGTGGAGTGTTCTGGCATGGGAAACAACCACAAGATCAGGAGATCAAGAGTTCAGTTTGAAACACAAGTCTGAGATACATATTACTGTCTATTTAAACTTAAACAAGTAGCTATCTTACATTCTCATCTGTAATTTGCAACTGTCATGCAGTCAGCCTGATGGAGTCATTATAAGACTTTATAAGTCAAAACATATGAAGCCTTTAAAAGTATGTCTGAAGCACATGAGTGGCCCAAGAGGCTGAGAAAGACAGAATAATGCAGATGACTCAAGGAACACCCAGAGGAGGGGGGTGTTATTATGAACTTAAAACTGCAAGGAGGAGGGTTCAGAATGAAAGTAAAAATTTGAGAGTTTTGTGTTAAAGAGGATATGTAAATTTGATAAATCCAACCTGAATCTTATTTCCATCTATTTTTCATAACATGTTGTCATAGCCTGTATGACATTGACAACTTATTCCCCACTAGGGCACTAATACCTAGTTTGAAAAACCAGAAGTCCAAAGCCAAGAAAGATATCATCAGATCCAATGTCTTCATTTCAAATAGTCTCCATAATATTTTTGTTATAGAAAAGAGGGAAGGGGTGAGCCCTTGGGTCTCCATTTATCACAAGGACCACTAATCCCATCATGAAAGTTCTATCCACATGACCTAACCACCCCCAAGACAACTTTCTAGTTTTATTTCAGTGAGGGTGAGAGAGCTTTAGCATCTAAGTTTTTCAGCTTCACAAATATACTCCAAAACACCTAGTCAGGGGATGTAAGTAAACAGTGGTAGGCATGTGAGAGCAGTGTGTACAAGTAAGGAATATAAATACTCATTCAGTAATAGAAAACAGAAAGGAGCAACTGTTCATCAAACAAATTTCAAAAAACATTCATAAGACTTGCTGTTCTGACTCTAGTTCAAGTTAGCAGTAGCTAGACTGAATAGATTCAAGTGATTCTAATACACCTCTTGTGGCAAAAGATGATTTCTTGTTCTTTATTCTAATGTAGTCTAGAAAATTTTTTGAAAATACGCCTCATAGTTATGTGCCTGGATTTTGTCAGGACTCAGCATCATGGCATGTATTATGCTTAGTGTTCCAGTATTTTTAAATTCTGTAGCACACAGATATGTCAAAGAAACCCATCTGTGTCTAGTTCCTCACTATAGTCAATGACAGGCACTGATTGTGTTTTATCTTATTATTGGAACTTACTCTCATCAATGGAGAAATAAGAAGGAAGATATTACTTTAAAAGTAGATGACAGAGAGATACACAGATGATAGACAGATAATTGATGATAGGTGAAACTGATAGAAAATAGAAAATTTCTAAGATATAAGTAAGTATAAATATGTAAGAGATTATCAATAGATGGTAGAGAAATGAAAATGATTGATAGGCAAAAGCAAATTTATAGAAGATATATAGATGAATACATAGATGATAGTTATTTAGTTCTTGTTCAGTATTATGCCTTATAATATTTATAGCACTTGAAAGTCTTTGAAAATATAGTTGATGAGAAAAGGTAAAAACATTATTTTTCAAGACAAAAACTGTTTTTGATTTCTAATTGAAGTGACGTACAGGGGTTAGGTCATACTCCACCAAACCCATTTTTCTCGATATCTGTCTCTGTGCTTAAAATGTGACAGCCATGAAGTACATACAAAGTTCCATTTTCCTGTCAAAAAAATGTAGGTCTGATTGTGTGCCTTGGAGGGATCTAATTCCAAAATAGGCCAAACTAGAATCAAGGAGTAACTGAGGCATTATTGAAAAATGTCACTTTCCTTCAAGAGGGCAAGAATTCAATTTAAATTATGAGAACAGGTAACATCAGAAACAACACTACACTCTGACGTTGCTGAGCTCATATGTAAGCAACCACACCTGCACGCATATATGTGGGCACCCACCCAGAGATGTAGGAAAACAAATTCTTTTAGTCTTCTTATAAAAGGTAAGCTAGGACAACACAGGACATGGTGTGCTGCAGTACAATGAGGACAACAACATTAGACACCCAGCGCAATATTGACGTATGTGTATCATAAGAGCCAATATGTAAGTTAGAAGTGATGTTATAGAGCAAGAAATCTTTTCTGTTCAATGAACAAAAACCCAGCCTTAGCAGAGTGGTCCCAGATCTTGAACAAAGATGAAAGAAAATTCAGAAAACTGAAACCAGCTGGCTTTCAGTGCACAGGGAGCACCTCGGCGTCCTCCAGTGTTTGTGTACACGCATACATGGGTGCACCACATTTCTGCTTCCTCTCAAAATCTCTCATTAGGGGATAAAGGTGCAAGCACACATCTCATGTAATTGCTTGTAAATATGGTTACTATTTTCTTCCACTAAAGTTACAAAAATTCTTTGAATTTTATACCAGGGACTAAATTTGTAATGGAAAATGATGTTTGATGGTGTTTAAATGCATAGTATGTCACTTTATAAAGCATAGATCTCTTTTAAGTTATTTTTTTTAACTTCTTGACATGTGTCACAATTTGGAATTCTGCTCTCATGGGATAAATGCCAGATTACACGGTGTAGTAGTTTTATCCTCTGTACTTTTGCTGTAGAAGCATACAACATCAAAGGAGAGGCAGATCACTCACATCAGCAGAAAATGGAATAGGACTATAATATGCTGGCTTTGATCTTGCCTTCTAGTAATTATCTTGGCTACATGCATGCATTGAGAGCAAGATTTGAATTAATAAGGCCAAGAAATCCTAGAAAATGTAAGAGGTACCCCTGAACGTAAACCAGCTATCGTCAATGTGATAGATGACAACTGAGGTCTAGGAAGTTTGAGCTGTTAATTTGAAGCAGTTATCCTGAAATGCTATTCTCTCTTTAAGTTGTCACTGTTGTATTTAGGACTGTGATCTTCCCAATTAAGACATTATCACTTTAGTGTCCAGCTCACCTCTAGGACAGAACATTTAGATGACATTAATCTGATTTCTTGCATTTTTAAAATAATAGGTCTTACGTTAAATATCATTATAATTCTTAAAAGCTGTCAGCATCTCAGCTCTGTTCACTCTTATTAAACAATAGTGAAATAAGTCCTTAGGAAAGGTAGAGAACTTATTAAACTCTAGTGAAATAGGTCTTTGCAAAGCTAGAGATCTTATTAAACTCTAGTGAAATAGGTCCTTTGCAAAGGTAGAGACCTTATTAAACTCTAGTGAAATAGGTCCTTATGAAAGGTAGAGATCTTATTAAACTCTAGTGAATAGGTCTTTAGGAAAGGTAGAGATCTTATTAAACTCTAGTGAAATAGGTCTTTAGGAAAGGTAGATATTTGCATGTGGAGAATGATTCAAATCACTCACATTTCACAGCCCTTCATAATGAGGATGAGGATATTATACTGAGACACCTTTTTCCTGACACTTTGTTCACCAGTGTTTATTGCTACTTTGAGTTGAGATGCTTCTAGTTTTTCCCTGTATAAAGAATTTACTATGGCTACTGGATATAACAAAGTAGTACTTTAACAGAAAGTCAGAAACAAATTTTCTCTGGAAATAACCAAATGTTTCTTCATAATAGAAATACTTAATTCATTTTAGCTATAGTAACTGCTGTGGAACAATGGTAAATGGACAATGACATATCCTGTAAAGATATGTCACTTGTATTGGTTTAATGAAACAATGATTGGCCAGGAACCAGGCAGGAAGTATTGGTGGGGAAACCAGAACAGGAGAATTCTGGGAAGAGGAAGGGTGCAATCTGCAGTCGTCATCCAGTCACAGAGGAAGTAAGATGAGAATGCCTCGCTAAAACATACCAAGCTACATGCCTAATGAAGACAAGATTATGGGTTAATGTAAGATATAAGAGTTAATAAGAAGCCTGAACTAATAGGCAAACCAGTTTATAATTATTGCAAACTTTAGTGTGTTCCTTTGGGACTGAACAGCTACGGGACCAGGCAGGACAGAAACCTCTGTCAACAAGTTACCACACATGAGTGAGACCCTGAGTTGACATTAACTAATAAGCAGTTTAATTTTTAAATGTCTGAAAAGATGTTGCATGTTGTCTCATTTGGCCCTACTTCATCTACAGTAATATAAGGATTATTATCATTAACCCTTTTGGTGTGTACATTTACGTGCATGCAGTTGTTTGTACATGTTTGTTTGTATGCAGGTACATATGATTGTGGAGAACAAAGCCAACCTTAAGGTGGGAGCTGTTTGTTTGTTGCTTGGGACGTTTTCTCATTAGGATCTGGGATTTTACAAACAAACTAGACTGTTTAGCTAGTAAAAGCCCAAGTTTCTGAAGATCAAATTTCAGTCCTCATGTTTATCAGAAAGCATTTTATGGGCAACTCTAATTCTATATCCCTATAATCATCAACTGCCAACTTTTTAAATTGGCACATACCTAAAATGTGTTAGGACAAATGTCCTAACACACTTTCTTCCAAATGAAAATTAAATGAATATAAATTAAATGACTATGAATTCAATCAGCAAATCAAAAGGGGGGGATTTCTTGAAAGATATCTGAGTCCCTGAAGTGCTCCTGTTCAAGCGTGAAGGTTTGACCTTGATCCCCAGAACCCATGTGATCAAATAGGGTATGACCACAAGCCTGTGCTAGTCAATACTAGAGAAGCAAAGCCAGAGAGAGCCCTGTGGCTTGTGACAAGTCAGTGTATTCTACCTGGTGAGCCCAAGAAAACAAAAGACCCTGTTGAACAAAACAAAATAGATGGCTCCTAAAAACTGACATCTGAATTTGTCTTCTGGCCTCCACATTCATGCCCACATGTATGTACACATGCATCCAAGCAAGCATAAACACACATATATAGAGACAACACTAAATTAAACAAAGAAACTAACAAGCAAACAAAAAAGAGAACCAAGTGAATATTCCCGTTTATATTATAGGAAAAGAGATTTTTAAATCGTATGCCCCCCCCCGCACACACACACAAAGTTATAGGCCATGTAAATCAAACTGAGAAAAGGAGAAACCTTTTAAAAAGAAATGTTTGTCTTTCCATGTTGTAAAGAGCTTCCTGTTCTCATCTATGGTCCATACTCATTTTGCAATATGTGGAGCCCAAGGAACAGATTCCCTTTCGAGAGCAGAGACCAAGAGGGTTGTTCTGTTGGTTATATTTTAAGTGTTGTGGACTGTCTTGGGTGGAACAGGCAGTAATAAGAGGAGACATTTACTCCATGCATGTGGTGTTCCCTTTCATCTACTGGATTATTGAGAGAGTGAATAGGGAGTGATTTTTTAATGATGTTTTTACAAGAGCTTTTTTCCAGTCTCCAGTTTACCACACCCTAGCTTATTCTAGAAAACAGTGCCACTTTGCCTTTTGTCTATAGTAGGTAGGACAAAAACTAAGCAAGAATCAGAGTCCACCAGAAAGTGAAGTTTTGTTTATTTCTCAGATCCTGACTGACATGAGGCAAGCAGAATAGCAGCCATTCCTGTAAGTATTGCTAGATTCTCAGAGTAGTCTTGTTTCACTGCGGTTAAATGAGAAAGACTAGAATTCTGCAGCCCAGCATTGTGCTTCCTGAAAATATGTGTTCTGTGTACAGCAGCAGAAAAGCATCTGAAAGGGGAAGTGAGCTGTGCATCTGGAGACATGAAGCCCTTCCAGAAGTTTTTAATTCAGAAGCTACAATGCTTGATCAGGTGTATACTCCATGATCAGAGATCTTGTTTTCAATGGCATTTGTATTACTGTCAGTGGTATCTGTGTCCATCAACAGAGTCAGCCTTAGTGATCACAAAGAGCCTCTTGCCACAGAAGTCATGAAATCCCAGTAGCTTACAGTCTTGACAACCAAAATTCTAAAGCTATTTTTTCTCTACCATAGCCAAGTCCTTTACTGTCTTAAGTGTTTGGGGAAAAGGTCACTGGAGTTAAAGCAGTGGCTGGGAGAATGTCCCATGTAAGCAAAGCCTGTTGACAGTGGCTGTTACATGTTCGTTTTGCAGCTGAACCAAATCCAACAGGGACAGTCTTGGATTTAGAATCCTATCAACCAGATCCCTTCAGCAGGGCTCTGGATATTAAAGTAGGGGTGATTTAGGGAGCAGTATGTGTTGGCCTCTATCAGCAAGGAAAGTGCAACCAACCGCTGATATCTGGGAAGTCGTTCAGCTTGGTGTGTATGCTTGCCATTGCCAAACAATATTTAAGCATGCAATTTCTAGCCCAGTGCACTGAATGATTGTGGTCCACTCTTTGAATAGAGAGAAATCTAAGACATCCAGAGTGGCTTAGGAACACCAAAAGCCTCCTTCTCTGGCTTGTACTTGAAACATCAAATATATTTTAAAAGTCTAACGTTATCCCAGCAATGTACAGATTTCTGTGTCAGCACCAAAAATAAAAGTAAATTATTCTAGTAATACAACATTACAGCACAGAAAACCCCTAAGCAAACAATAGTTTCTTCTTGATCTCTCAGCACACCAGTTGTGTTTTATTATTTCTCTGAACTGTGGCATTGAAAACATTTTACTGTTAGGTTGTTTGTACCACTTGCATATTTCCTCTGCACTTCTGAGACAAAGAGGCGGTCCTGCCAATGACAGGCTGTAATTTCCATATTTCTACAAATCTCTTTAATTTCCTAAATAAACAACAGAAATTTCTCTCTGAGGTCTCTGGAACCTGATGACTCAGCCAGTTATTCAAATGTGTAAGCTATATTGTGGAGAAGTGGGATCGGAGGGTCATGATGAAGAGAACAATCCGTTCTGAAGAATGGAAGAGTCTTGGCAAGCTATATGGGCTTTTCACTCTCTGCTCTATGTTAACGATAGGGAGAGGCATAAACCTTACTAGAGTCTGGTATTTGCTCCTCTGTCTGTACCCATTCATTTAAACACAAACACCAGGGACATTCTATTTTGGGATAGCTAAGGAGGCTGATGTGACAATGTTTTCTTGCAGTGGCCAGCCAAATGGCACAATTTCCTAGATATAATTATTACCTTGATATAAAGCTTCACTTTTGAATTAAATGTTGTATATTCTCCTTTCCCACACCAGATGAAATGGCCTTTCTTTTACTTCTTTATAGTTGTGTCAATATAGTAACTAAAGGGATCAAGTAAGAAATTTTAAAATGTTATAATTTTCAATATTCTGAATTTTAATCTGAAATACTATTAGAAAATGCTAAGATAAAAGCTACTTCTCCAACCTTAATTGTTTCTAAAAGATATATGATTGCAAAAATAAAAAGAAGGTAAAATATAAAATTGTAATATGAAAACTCAAAATGTGTGTGACCTCATAAAAGCCCAGAACCACATTTGTGATGAGATGTGTACGTTTATGAGGGATACACACACTTTGTCATAGTTTGTGAGAGAACCGAGCAAAAGCAATAACTACTACTACTAATAATAATGATGATAAAGAAAATAGCTAAGAGGAGTCACACTATTTTGGAGCACTAATAAAAAATGAATCAATATTACACAATGGGATTATTTTAGGAATTTTTCTCAAAGTTTAAGTAGAAGTCTTTATGAATATACTCCTGAAAGTATAATTTAAAGTAGCAAATTATCTATTTAATTCATAGCTTGAAGTTGGTACACCTTTGATGTTACTAAGTCTAATAATTATAAGGTGGATATTTGACACAAAAAAAGGTTTCAGCTGTGCATTTTATGTAGCTAAGGGATATTTCTAAAACACCTTCAAGAGAAAGATTTTTTTTACATGTGATGTATTGAACCAATCCTGTCTTTATCTTCTCCAACAGGTATCTGGCTACTTTACCTACCTGAACCTGGCCACAGCTCAATTATATTTCTGTCTTCTCGACCTCTGATATTGAGTCAGATACATTTAGTACTTGAACAAAATATATAGTCAAAATGAACACTTGAAAATTATAGAAATAATTTTGGATATAGAACAAAACTAAAGAAGTCTGTTCCAATCAACAGAAGCTCAAATGATGTACTTGAGAAACTCAGACCACCAGAATAAATAAGTAAATAAACAATCCCTTTATCTTCTATACCTCCATATACTGGAAAATGATTTGTTACAGCAACTAAATCATTTAGTTTCAAATCCATCCTTATGCATTTTCCACACACTGAAGTCGCTTCATGACTGATCCTCCAAGAGAATCTCTTCATCTAAGGAGAATAACAGCATCATTTTCAGAAAGCCTTCAACTGCTCTGAGAGTCAGAGAAGTTGTGATGGTGTACAAACAATCTTTTCTAACACAAAGTCAGGGAAGTTGTGATGGTGTACAAACAATCTTTTCTAACACAAAGTAAACATTATGTCTTTCCCCACAGCACTAACACTTTTGCCAAATTCTGAATTAGAAAACTTGAAAACAGTATACTCCTTAATGTGTCAAATATTTTTTGATGGAATTTTCTTGTGCAAGAAAACTATGCAGTGATTTCTGAATGATCTTGATTTTCTTAAAGGAAACTTAGCAGAATTTTTACAAAATAAGTTGTAGGATCTCTCTCTCTCTCTCTCTTTCTTTCTCTTTCTCTCTGTATGTATGTGTGTTCCTTTTTCCTTTCCTTTATTCCTATCTTCACCGTGTGTGTGTGTGTGTGCGTGTGTGTGTGCGTGTGTGTGTGCGTGCATGCGTGTGTGTGTGTGTGTGTGTAATGGGGAAACACAGAAGGAAGGACGAAACATGTTGAGCCATATCTAAAGATGTAAGTCTGGGAAGGTTGGGAAGGTGAGAAAACTTAGCTTTCCATAGGCAGTGAACAGAGTTATCTTCTCCTGCTCAGAGAGATGACTGATTATTAGAGGTAAGCATTTAAAGTCAATAATCCACGGCCTCTATTTTCTCACTGTGATCAAACTGGACAAAGCATCAAGGACAGTGAAAGCTTCACGTTGAAAGTTAGGAAACACAGGTTTGTGTAGAAATAATGTTCAAGGTTATGGTATTGTTTTCCTATCAGGTTATGCAGTACTACAGGCATTCAAAATGAAAACTTGAGTTGTTTTTGTTCTAATACTGGAATTTACAGGGAAGGAAAACAACAATAGAAATGCAATAGAGTAAAAATTTATGTGTGTACAGCTCCCATGAGCAGCTTGGTTTGGAGATATTTTCAAATACATGAAGGTTCATCAAGGTTTTGTAATCAATTACAACATTAGCTTTGATACATTTTAACACCCTTTACAAAGAACAAAACAGACAGCTATTAAATCCTGAGATGCTAAATGCTATCACCTAATCTTGGTAGAGATTTAAGAGCAAGAGATTTCTAAGTGGGATGTATGAATGAGGAAAGATCTAGCTCTGGGCAGAAGCAGTGGATCATGAAAATTATTAAAGGTAGTATATAATGAGAGTATGAAGTTATTAGAGTGAAGTGGTTTTAGATGAACTAGGGAACTAGAGTTTACATATTTTGATGATTTCTTTAGAGAAAACCCAGAATAAAGTTCATATAAAGAAATGATGAAATGAGTGTTTATCCATATCTCTTTTCTTGAATGAATAGTAAATGTTGCCAAGCTTGTAAGTTTTCACAACAAATGATGAATAACAAGTTACAAATATGTATGAATAGATGGATAAACCAAGCAAGGAGTATTAGAAATAGTAATGACATTCTTAACTATGGAACAGATTCCAGGTAAACAGAAGATCACATCAGCAGAGAAGCATCGAGATACTGATGTCAGACAAACACCTCGTGATATGTGATGTGACATTGCCAGTTAAGAAGTGAGCCAAGATCAGCAGGATGACAGGTAAAGATGGGATGTGGGACGTCCTTCTGTATATGTGTTGCTTTTATTGGTTGATGAATAAAGCTGTTCTGGCCAATGGCTTAACATAGTAAAGTCAGGCAGGAAATCTGAGTCATTGGCCAAACAGTGTTGCGATTAATATAGTTTCTGTGTGGCTCTAGGCAGCCAGAAAATGAATGAGCAGTCTCCATCTACAGAATGATACCCACTGTCTGGGGAATGGATCCACATATACCTAAAGGAGCTTTAAAAAAGAAGACTTCCAACCCATAAATACATATTCTTGGTAGCCACTGGTTCTTTTTGTTTGTTTGTTTTGTTTTGTTTTTCCGGATAGGCTCTGTTTGCTGGCAGTGAGAATAGGTACAGTGCCTTTAAGAGAAGGCTTCCTGACTCATCATTAGTAGCACAAACGGCACAATTTCTTTAAGAAAGGGCTTCCTTTTTGTGCTAGCAGCATGAACTCTGGCTCTTTTGGGAGGTCCTACACTAAAGAGGGTTTGTGTGCAGCCTACTACAAGTTGCTTAATAGAGGTAACATAGACCCAAATTGTCCATGGAAGTGGGGTAGTGAGCATGGCTTGCAGAGGTGGTGAACATACCTCCACCATGGTGGCTGGGGCAGAACCAACAGTCAGGGCTGTGAGTTGGTCCTAGCCATGCACTCTTAGCATTTAAAAAGATAAAAAAAAAATATTGCTCCTGGTTAGAAAATTATTACAGATCTGCAATAAAGACAGATTCAGACAAAAATAAACCTCTGAACAGGTCACAAAGTGTTTAAAAATGTACATAGGTTTGGAGAAAGGGGGAAAAGATTATAAACAGTTATAAAAAGAAGTAAACAGTTTTAAAGAGACACTAAAAGGAATATAAAAGATTACAGACAATCATAGATTAACGGAGTAAAGAAAAATAAGCCATGTTAAGTTGGGAGCATAGACCCCAGCTCCTCACATCTACCCTAGCCCCCATTTCTGAGAGTTGTATTGGTCTGGACTTCAAATCCCAGCATGCTAGGTCCTGACCACTTCCTGGGGGGGTGGGGTCAGGACCACTCCCACAGGGTATTTAAGTGAACTCCCAAAAGAGGATCATGTGGTCTCTTTTCCTTCTTTCTGGTGGTCTCATTCGCATCCTCCTGGTTCCCCCTCAGTGCCACCCTGGAGCACAGGAATCCCATTAAATCTGGATATTTCTTAATTTGGCTTATTCTGATTTGGCTTGATTGGGATTTTTGCATCAGCAGAGAGCTTGTGCTAGGAAAAATTCCTAACATCTGGAGGCTCCACCAGGTAGGGTAGCCCTTTCCATGTGGCCCTAGGCCATGCGTCAAAAGCCCCCTAGTCTACAATCTGAGCTCTTACCACCATGCTAAAACTGGCTCCTGGGCTACAGTGGCTGCATCTTGGTGAGTCCCTTTTCCTTGTCTATGCTATAGGGTTTGGGGGGACCCACTTGTACTTATTTTTGTGGATTATTGGACTCTTGTTGAAGTCGCGATCTTGCGCCAAGAGTTTGATCAGCAGTGGCCAGACCTGCAAGACCAGGCTTGGCTGAGGTGGGATTTGTTTGTTTTGGGATGCTAAGCATTCAATTTCCACAATCCCGTTGGGCCTGAGAGCTATTTTAGCAGATGTGCTGTAATAGACTTAGGCCACTTGGTTGGGCATAGACTTTAAAATGGGCACTTGCAGTTCAAAGCCAGATCTGCTGTCTGCCCTGGGATGCCTCTTACAAAATCTTTTTAAATTGAGCCTGTCCAGTACAATCTGTCCCAAATGGCTAATTTCCCTATGCACTAAGATTTGGCCTCAACTGTCATCCGGGACCTTAAAAATTTTTGCCACTGTAAAGACAAATGGACAGAGCTTACATATGTCCATGGTTTTTTGGGCTCTGTGCTCTCACCCCTACCTTATTAGCCAGTGTCTCCCAGCACCATGCTGCCAGAGGCACTGGCCCCTCCCCCACTCCCTCAAGCCCACACTACCAAAGCCCCTTCTGTGGAGCAACATTCTCCACATTCCTCTCCTTCCTAGTCTACCCCTCCCTTGGTTCAAGGTCAACTTCTACCTTACCCACCTTGCCCTTCTTCTCCCCCTCCTACCTCATCTCCCTACCCTCAAACCCCCTCTGCACACTGGGCTAGACTGTCCCAATCCTCACCATGTTCCCTATTCTCTTCCAGAGCTCTCAGATGGAAAAGCGGCTAGGTTCCTTTTCAACTAATCCTTCTGCTTACCCATTTTATTTCTCAGTCAGCACCAGATATTAGGAAAGAGTTAAGAAAGGTTGAGGAGGGTCCCCAAACTCCTATACGGGAATTGGTGAAAATGGCCTTTAAAGTTTCAATGCCTGAGAAGCTACAACAATCTACAGGCCCCGGCCTTAGCAGCTGCCCTAAGGTCACAGGAAGGGGGAAAAGGGAAGCCAACCACAAGGCTCTACCCTGATAGAGCCCAGCTGAAGTCAACCTCACAAGCAAGCTGTTTCAAGTGTGGCCTAAATGGTCACTATGCCTCATTAGAGGTTATACCCTATCTGCCAACAACTGGACATTGGAAATCACAATGCCCCCATGACACGGAGGTCCAGCCTCATCGACATCGACAAGTGAAACTGTGTCAGCCCTCAAACTTCCCAGCCTTGCAGAGAATTGACGCTGCCCAGACTTGGTTTATCCCGTAACCCTATCCAAGCCTAGGGTGAAGCTGCAGGTAGCAGGTAAGTCCATTACTTTTATTCTCACTCGGGCCTTATGTTCTCCTCACCAATTTCAGTTATGGAGGTAGACAGGACCCATTGCTCCCCCACTTAAAACTTTGCCACTGCCCTGCATTCTTGCGGGACAGTTTTTCTCTCATTCTTTCTTAGTGATACCAGCTTGCCCAGCACCTTTACTGGGTGGAAAAATCCTTAGCTGCTTCCTCAAAGCGTTGTTCCGCTTCTTGGAGCCCTTTTTGACTCTATCCATCTCCAAGATTGTATTTTACAGGTTCATTCCTCCTGCCAGATGTGTGCCCAGGCCAACCTACAAGGGGCTCTCCACATAAGTCAGTATCTACGCCAGCTTTGTGGACACCAACCAGGCAAAAATTGGCAGGTTGATTTCACCCATATGCCTACTCAAAAAAAAAAAAAAAAACACCTCCATTACCTCTTAACACCTGTTGACACTTTTACAGGATGGATAGAAGCATTTCTGGTCTCCAGGGAAACAGCAGGTGTGGTGGCTCAGCCTTCACTTGCAGGGTCATGGAGCTCGTATCAGAAAATCTCAGCATCTCCTGGAAATTCCACACACCCCCACCATCCACAATCCTCAGGAAAGTTGGAGAGGGCCAATGGACTCATCAAACAACAACTAACCAAGCTCTCCATTGATCTCAGGTTATCTTGGCCCTCCCTTCTCCCCATTGCCCTTATTCGCCTCAGGGCCACCCCATGTTCCCCTACAGGCCTGAGCCCATTTGAGCTGCTTTATGGCAGGCCCTTTCTCCTTAACCAACACCTCCCAGTTCAAACTCCTCCACTGGTGTATCTCCCCTACCTCTCCCTTTTAAGGTCCCTTCTCCATTCACATGCTGACAGTTGTCTCCCTGCCACCACACCAGTGGACCATAATGCCCCTAAACCTGCCCCACTCTCCCCAGGGGACAGAGTACTCCTGAAACAGTTAATTCCTAGATCTTTCAAACCTTGATGGACAGGACGTCACACAGTAATCTTCATCACCCCCTCAGCTGCCAAGATTTTGGGACACCCATGTTGGTACCATCTCTCCAGGTTCAAGTGGGAACCTACTCAGGACACTTGGTCTATCCAGCAGACAGAACCTTCTACCCCCTGGTTTTCTGGGATGCCACAATGAAGGTCCTACCTGCTCCTCATTCTGGCACAATCATCTTTGGTAATAACAATATTTTCTTTCTAGACACCTGCCTTCTCTCCTCTCCTAAGGTACAGATGCCTGACGTCTCCAAGATGACAGTACATGGGATGCCTTTCCAGCCACACCTCTCACTGAGTGTGGACCCTAGCTCTTCCCTTCCCCATGTCGCCCTATACCAGCAGGAAGTAGCCAGACTTGAGGCAATGCCCCCTTTTCCTAAGAGAGCCTAAATGTTAGTCACAGTTATCACTTCAATTTCCTGTCATCCTATATCCAAAGAGTCTGGAATGTTAAGTTGGGAGCGTAGATCCCAGGCCATCATATCTATCCTAGCTCCCAGGCCTGAGAGTTGTATTGGACTGGACTCCAGATCCCAGCATGCCAGGTCCTGACCCCACCCTCCGGGTATTTAAGTGGTCAAGACCACTCATACAGTGTATTTAAGTGAACTCCCAAAAGAGGATCATGTGGTCTTTTTTTCCTTCTTCCTGGTGGTCACATTCGCGTCCTCCTGGTTCCCCCTCAGGGCCATCTGAGAGCACAGGAATCCCATTAAATCTGGATATTTCTTAATTTGGCTTGTTTTGATTTGGCTTGATTGGGATTTTGTGTCGGCAGAGAGCTCATGTTAGGAAAAATTGCTAACAAGCCACATAAAGATGAAAAAAACACAGAGCCTAGATTATGTATAGTATTGTGTTTTCTTTGAAGTTTGGACTGTGAATGAGCTAAATACAGAGAAAAATTTCATTGTACAGGCTGCAAAGCTAAACCCCCATAAATATTTTAAAGGTATCTTGACTTCAAAATTTGAGTCTAAGGATATGTTACTTTGGAAAAGAGGTTCTTTTTTATTTCCACAGAGGATAGGAACCTGTGGATTCCTTCCAGGCTATTGTGGTTACATGGAACCAGACCCCCAGAAAGGTATACATGAAGCCTAAAAATACTTTGCCCAACAAACAGCAGGAAGAAATTTGAAAAAAAATACTATGTTCAAATATCCAAAATGATTGTTTAGGAATGTTTGTTTTCATTTAAAGGGGGTTGATTATAAATGGCTAAATGGTCACAGTCAATCTCCTTCTAAAAAACGGAGGGTGAGATATGATATAGAAATGAATACTTTACATTGGTATGGATTTTGCTCTATTGACACCAATTTAAGGTTGATTTGGTACACTGTGTTTATATATTTCTGCTCTTTTTTAAGGTATTGTGTTTGTACAGCTCATTTAAAAATGTAATGTATAATTTAAAATTATAGATTAATAGTCATCTATACTAGTCAAACTTGTAGTCATGTTAGGTTTTCTAGATATACAGAGATATATTTCAGATGGATAGATATTCTTCAAACCTTTCAAATACCTACAGAATATGACATTTAAAATGTTTCATTAATTTAGGACTTTTCATGACAATGAGACACATCTCCTCTTGTCACCAATCTACTTCAAGAGAATTATGGGCATTGAAGTGGTTCCTTATGGGATTTGCTAGCCATTTGGGCAAGAAACTGCTCTTGCTTGATGCTATGCTGTATGAATTGGACATGTAGGACCCACAAAAATGACTGATGCATTTGCCTAAAGATGAGACAGTCCTTTCAAATTTTCTGCTTTATAAAAATGTCTGCCAGATATTATGGGCCTGTAGGCTGAAGATGAATGCCCCAACATTACATAACTTTGGATGACTGTCCAGGCAGTGAGATGTCTCTGTGGATTCTAAAATTTTGAAAGTTTCTTACAATGCACTTCCTGTTTATTTAGGTAATATTATATCCTTCTGGGGTCTTTGAATAGTTGAAGACATATAATTACACTTATAGTTTCCTTAGTTATGATAAAAGATAAATTAGATATTAAATTTTCCAGATACAAATAGACTAAATATTGTGAGTGTAATTCTTGCTTGATACTTGTTTTGTTATATGTAATTTTAGTATGTTAATGTTAAAACCTTATTTTTTATTTAGACAGAAAAGGGGAGATGATGTTGGATGTCCTTCTATATATGTGTTGCTTTTACTGGTTGATTAATGAAGCTGTTTTAGCAAATGGCTTAGCAGAGTAAAGCCAGGAAGGAAATCTGAACAGAGATAGGGAGAGAGAGTAGGTGGAGTCAAACAGACACCATGTAGCTGCCAAAGGAATAACATGCCTGCACCAGTAAGCCACAGCCTAGTGGTGATACATAGACTGATAGAAATGGGTTAATTTAAAATAGAAGAGCTATCTAGGAATAAGCCTAAGTAATTGGCCAAACAGTGTTGTAATTAAATGGTTTTTGTGTGAGTACTCAGGTATGGGTGGCCAGGAAGGAACCAAGCAGTCTCTATTTACAAAGATGTATTTTCCCAAGTCTTATGATCTGAATTTGATCTTTAGAACCCACATGGTAAGAGAAAACCAAATCTTGGAAGTTGTTTTCTGACCTACACATGGATAATATGGTATGTACAAATAGACAGACACACTCTTACACACAAAGTATGTAAAAGTTAAGGGGGAAAAGAATTAATATTTTCTATTTGCCTTTAAACCCTATGGTAAATAACTAGCTACAGAGAAGTATGGAATTATAAATGAAATGGTCTGTCTTGTCCATTTAAGAGACAAGCCCTGCCCACTCTCTTCCCCATCTGCCTAGGCAAGCAGATCTTCCTTCTATTTCCAGCTTGAGCTCCTTCTTTTCTGTTTCTCTCACCAAAGGTAGCTTCTCTTCTCCTCTCCTTTCTTTCTCTCTCTGTTTCTCTTTCTCGCTCTCTCTCCTCTTTCCTCCTATAACCCATAAATAAACTATACTCAAACCCTCTTTCCACATGGTGTGCCTGCCTATCCTTCTCTGTCGTTCACCCACCATGGCTCCTCATGGGACCAGCTACCCCACTGCCACCCTGCTGAGGTCTCTTACCCCCTGCGTGGCTGTCTGCCTGGACCTGCAACCCCTCATGGATCACTGTGCCACTCTGGGACATGTGGCATTTTATCTAAACATTTGGTGCTCTGTGACTCAGAGAGGCTCTCTTCATGTTCCCTCCTGCCCACAGGAGGGCCGGCTGAGGAACATGGAACCCTTGGCTTGGAAACAGGGTATCTGCCTAAGCACTGACATCCACGCACACCGGTGATTTTAGTGATGAGTTTTCCTCTTCCATTCAGTTTAGCCATTTCTCTAAACCTGAAGAAATGACTGTTGAGCTATCTGCAATTCTATGGTGTTCCTAGAAATGGGGGATTGCCTTCATGGCTGTTCTTCACTGACATTCATCTCTGGTTGCTTCCCATAGCTAAAAAACGTGATCAGACTACCCAAGATAGTCCTCTCACACTAGCACTGTACACACTGAGCAGTGCATTCGCTTTGGGATTCAGAGTCCCTTGGAAATTTCTTTCTCTTTTCTTTTTCTTTTCCTTTCTTTTGACCACTCATAAGTGGTCCCCACTATGAGAGACCACTTGGAGCGGCCTCTAACTTCTCTGGCTTCCAAATTGCCCAGACCTGGGCCAGTCGTCTACATTAATACTCTGCACGTAGAGAGACAACACTCTTCTACAGTCCTTGTGGTGTCACTGTTTTTGTGGGTTTTCCTGTTTTCAGCAATGGAATATAAACCCTCAAACTATCAGTCACCCGCCTGTAAATGCTCTGCCAGGTTTTGCCAACTTTGCTTTTCCTTTCCCTGGGCAGCCCTTTCCCCACCTGTCTGAAAATGCTCTTTTCCTCTCACTCCCATTCCTTCTATTCTATCCCTGCCACTGCTACCGCTGGTCCCGCAGAAACTGACAAGATTAGTTGGATCTGCAAGGCAGCTGTTTTCAATTTCAGACTTTGCTCCCTGCTGTGGTTTGTGGCACTGCAGCATGGTGACAGGATGGATAACACCTCTAGGTCTCTCTTCTTATTATGTTTAAAACTCCCACAGCTCAAAAAACATGACTTCCCATACAACACATGACTGCTGCCATTTTGACTGAGGTCAGGTGACTTCACCGCCATCTTAACTGAGAGTCAGGTCAGGTGACCAAATCCTGCCATGTTTACTGAGCTATTCACTGCCTGGTTCCCCGGTGCTGACTCTATTACCATGTGTCCTTTGTGTGGTGCCATGTCTTTGGTAGAGCCCCTCAAGAGCATCCACTTTGCCCAATTCCTGTTCACTGTATGTGTGTGTGTGTGTGTGTGTGTGTGTGTGTGTGTGTGTGTGTGTGGTGTGCATACATGTAACTTAAATGTACCTATGTTTACTTTTAAATGTTAAAATTGTCTGTTCATTGTATCTCATTGCAGACTACAAAGCAATAAGTCTTATGTTTTAAGTTGGTATGTACTTTTAAGTCTCTTAATCCAACCTTGCTTTACCTGGTAAATTGAAAGCCAGTATAGTCAAGCTCAGACCCAGCTTTCCAGGAAGATTCTATGCTGTAGGTATATCTCATCTATACTCAGTAGACAGCCCTCAACTTCCCAGAAATCTGGGGAATATGGCATTTAAATATTTAATTATTAAAGAACATTTCATAACAAAAGGTTGGCTCCCAGCATCAAAACTCTATTTCCTCCAAAGAAAACGGAAGACAAATGGGCACAAAAGAACAGCCATCCACAATTTATTTCCACTGCCAGGTGCTGACCATTAGGCAAAACTGCCTTTCATCTAAACTGAAGATCTCCAGACAGTGGACAGAATTGCTGTAATTGATAGCCTAGCTGCTCAGGTCAAGGTAGGTTTGTCTTCCTACAGATTTCTTAGCCCACAAGATCTTCTGGAGCCTGGCAGACCCTGTGCTAAACAGCAAAAGGCAAATACGACCTTCAGTAATCATGGAGGACCCTGAGAAGTAGCTCTAGGTGCCAACCAAGTAAGTTCTCTGTTGTTTTTTAATCAATAACTCAAGTAACTTTATTCTTCTCAAACATCTCTGATGCAGTTTGACAGCTGAGAGGTTTTGTCAGTTTAAAAGGGCAACCTCACCAAACAAATTTCAGCAAAATACAAATAGAAGTTATTAAGGCATGTGTCTGCAAGTTATAAAGGTGTGAGAACAAGTGCATGCTATCAAATTTCTCTCTCACGCTGCCTTTCATAGTTTTAAAGATACTTTTCATTGTGCAAAAACATCTGTCACAGTCATTCTGATATAAATACACTAAAACTTATGTATTCACAAATATAAAAAGTTCTTGTGAGTTCCAGGGAGTCAAATTGAAGGATCCACCTTAAACAGGTCAGATACACCCCTCTTAATTCCCTGGTCCTAAATTTTTTTTCCTAAACTTATCTTTGTTTTCTGTTCTGTCAATACCTTAAACACGTATAAGAGGTACCAGATATTTCCATACCACAAACACCAGACAGGAGCAAAGAAACCAGCTACCCCAAGATGAGACCAGCACCCATCTTTCTCAGGTTCCCCCCAAGACAATACCCACAAATAAGCAGGAAGCAGTCTTGAAAATATACCAACCCAATTCCTTTAACCTATTGGGCCTAACCTCCCGCCTTTTTATTATAAAAAAGAAATGGGAATGTAATGGTCTATCCTGTTCCTTTAAAAGACAAGCCCTGCCCAATCCCTCCCTGATCTGCCAAGGCAAACAGATCTTTCTTCTGCTTCTAGCCTGAGATCCTTCTTTTCCATCTCTCTCCAAAAGAGGGTAGCTTCTTTTCCCCTCCTCTCTCTCTCTCTCTCTCTCTCTCTCTCTCTCTCTCTCTCTCTCTCTCTCTCACTGTTTCTCTCTGTGTGTTTCTCTCTCTCTCCCCCTTCCCTTTCCTTTCCTCCCATAACCCACTGAATAAACTATACTCAAACCCTCTCTCCACATGGCGTGCCTATCCATCTCTGTCTCTCACTCCCCACAGCTCCTCATGGGACTGGCTGACCCCCGAGGTCTCTCACCTGCCACATGGCTCTTTGCCTGAGACTCACTGCCCCTTGTGGCCTGCAGCCCACTGCTGCCCCTCAGAGAATGGTGTTGTTTTATTTTTACCATCACAATAAGGAATTATACAATGTTGTAGGATATTTTTTAAGAATGTCCTGGAAAGTGAAATGGGCAAACAATAATAATAAATAAATATGGAAAGAAGAAACATAATGAGGAGTAACTGGAGCTTCCATGTGGTGGTTTTAACAGGAATGGCTTCCGTAAACTCATGTGTAAATGATTGGCCTGTAGGGGGCGACAATGTTAGGAGGTGCAGCATTGCTGGAGTATATGTGGCCTTGCTGGAGGAAATGTGTTACTGTGGAGGTGGGCTTTGAGATATTATATACTCATGCTGGGCCTAGTAGGACAGTCTTCTTCTACTGTCTGTAGATCAAGATGTAGAACACGCAGCTCCTTTTCCAGTACCATGTATACCTGCACACTGTCAGGCTTCTTGCCATGATAATAATGGACTAATCCCCTGACATTGTAAGGCAAACAAAATTAAATGTTTTACTATCTAGGAGATCTTTTGGTCATGGTGTCTCTTCACAGCAAGAGAAACCCTAACTAAGAGAATACACAAACTTTGATAGGGAGTCAAGCAGAGGGACATAGGCCTGATGCAAATGACAGTAATTAAAATGTAATACCTAGTTTTATTCAAACAATGAGAAAAAGGACTTTAGTCTGTCAATGTTCATTACAAAAAGAATGATTCCAGTAGCATACAGACATCCCAAGATCCTGGAGAGACTTTCTCAAAATAAACAGTAAACTCTTACATCAGGTTCATAATGCTAAGAAAACACATTAACCTCAATTCGGTCTATTGTAAAAATCACACTGCATTCAATTATTAATTAGTAAAGACCTTTAGCTAGTATAGCCAAATAACAGCTCTAGTGTCCTCATGTCTCTCTGCTTCTTAGGTACAGAGAAATCAGACGAATATTTGAGTTTTCTGGGGAAAGCAAGGGAGGTATGCAGCTCTGTTCCTAGACCCTGATTGACTTTGGCTTCCCACCATTCATTCTCTCTCATTACTCAAAAAAAGAAGAAAACTGAAGGACATTCAGCATTGAGGGAAGTAAAGTCCTTCCTTTTCTTTCCATCCTTTATAGCATAAATTGTAAACCAAAATCAGGAAAGATCATGACATAAACCTGCTCCTAAAGCCATTGAATTATGAAAGATATGTGTTTAAATCATGAAAACCTACAATATTTAGAGATGGCATTTTTTAAAAGTTATTATGATAAATATCATTATTATTTATCACTCATCAATTGACCTGGTCCCTCTGCATCTGTGAAGATAGCAAGAGGGTCAGGCACATTGCAGACAGTTTGCACTCCGATAAAACATCATGGCAACAGTTTAGATTCAAGCACAGCAGCTCCATGGGCTGAAAAGATGCAGGGCAATTACAAATGCATCACATCTTAATTGATTGTCTTAAGAAGTATGGTTTTGATAGACTTTGATTTTATAATTGGCTTTTGTGACAACTTTTGCATAAGCCTGGTTGTAAAGTGTAGAAGAACTGGAAATACTCTTGTCATGTGTCTTGCAAATCACATTTCTACATCATTACAAAGCACATATGTATCTGCCCCCCTCTAAAACTGGGTATCCTTTATTTTAGGCTATAACATCTAATGGCATTGTAGGGTTATTTGTTTTGAGTTGTGACAGTCCCTTCTGGAGGGAAGAAGGCAGCTTACTGTACTGAATAAGTTCTTGAAACTTCCAAAAACTAGGGAGCTTAAAGAGGTACAAGTTTCATGACATTGAATCCTGGATTTTATAAGGAATAAGTAATTGGAGACAATGGTGGAGCTACCTTCCAGCATGGTTCTATAAGTAACCCAACATCCTTGTTTTTATTAGCAACCACAATAAAGATGTCTCCTCACCCAGACAGACTCTGGTAAAGTAATCTATTTGCTCTGACATAGATGCCTTATCTGGATTACAAAGATGTTTGTTAATATTTCATGAGAAACAAAATAAAAACTGTGACTATATAGAAAATGCTTGTCGCTGATTTTTTCAGCCTTATCTAAATTAGCTTTATATAGTAACTAGATCAATATATAATATATATATATAATTTGCCTTTTGATGTCAGAATGATTATTGTTTCTAATACCACTTTACAATGATAAAATTTAAAGTGTTAAATTTTCTAAATAAACCTCATATTTAGGTAATCTTTAGCATGCTGTTTGCTGCTAAATTAGATATTTAATCTAATTACTTCTTTATAGTATAGTCAAGCAGGCATTTATTAAAAGTTTTATTTGGTACATTAGGGGAATCTACTTAATTGTCTAATTTCTTTTGCTGATACACAATTAATTCTCCACCAGTACTAATATTTTCAGATTAGATAGTCCAAGCTTTCTGGTTAGTATGCTTCCATATTTAACAACATCTACATTAAAAATACTTCCTGCTTAGTCAGAATCTTTGTGTGTATGTGTGTGTGTGTGTGTGTGTGTGTGTGTGTGTGTGGTGTAGGGCAAGGATGTGGGTCTGTACATGTAAGTATGATTATATTTGGTCATTTTTTTCACAGGAAGATTCAAGTTGACCCTGGATGTCTTTCTTTATTCCATTGTAATTTTAAGACAGGGTCTCTCTTTGATCCTGGAGCTTAGCAAATACTGGTTGGTAAGCAAGTGCCTGGGATCCTTTGGTCTCCATTTTGCAGCACCAGAACTAATGATGCATGTAGCCACTCTTACTCTTTTTTGGGTTCTTGGGGCCAAACCCATTTCCTATTTCTTGTGTCTCAAGCACTTTACCCACTGAGTCAAAAACTCAGCCATTTACTCTGAATCTCTGCAAACTGATCAAATGTGTATCTTGACACTTGTTTCATTTTGACATTAAGCACAATAATATTACAGGCAAATGAAGTCTATCTTTTCCTTAATAAAGTGGAATTTTGTAGATTTGAGAATTTTCTTTCTGAAGAGGCTTAAATTATGTGTATTAATTATTTTACCTAAATGAAATAAGCAAAAACATTGCAATGACATGCCTCATATAAAAAGGAAAAGTCAGTATAGGTATAACTCATGTATCTTAAACCAACTAGATATACAATATATTTCTAAAAATATAGATCTATAAAACATTGGACTGGGTACAATATTGATGTTAATTCTTACTTGCAAACGTAGACCGAATAAAGATGAAGTTTAAAGTTTACCCTGCCCCCTTGTTTATGTAAACTATACTAAATAATCTTACCTTCTCATGTATAATAAAAACTTCATTGAAATACAGATTGAAGTAATTAATATAAATGAACACATTTAATCCATAGTTCTACACCTTTTTAAGAAACTTCTATAAATACCACAAGATAGATTTCTAAAATGATTCAATATTTTCAGTATTTATTAATTAGCATGAAAGTTCTTTAGAAATACAATGTTAGAAATCATTAGTAAGCTCTATTTATTAAAGCAATAAAATGTGTTAAGCAGACTTGCAATAATAAACATAAAACTATTCAAATTTACTGGCAGAGTGGTTAGGCAGTAGCTATAGATGCCTTAAAATTGGATGGTTGCATAAATGAGAAGGCCCTGGGCACCCAAGTGGATTGTAGGGAGATAGAAGGAAAGCAGAAAGAGAAAGGTGTGGGGGGTGGTAACTATGAATTTCCCTGTTCTCTCTCTTTCTTAGTTGCTGACCCCACACTCACCAGTCAGAAACTATACTAAAAAATACCTTGTTTGTCTGGCCTGTTTACTCAAAATTATTTTACAATCATATAAGCATGTTTAACTGTGACTTTCTAATTCCAGAAGTATATGTATGTATATATGCACACACACACACACACACACACACACACACACACACACACACATATGTATATGCATACACATAGGAATTGTCAGTAATAAAATTTTTAATATTTTTCAGTAGGGTCAAATATATGATATGCCCCCAATAGAATTTCAAACGTTCAGTTTAATGTATTTTATCCATCCCATCTAGGCAAGGAGTAAAAACCAATGGCTACTAATTGCTTATCTTTTATCATACACAAGTTACATAAATTTTTTGTATGAAAAATTCTAATCTATAAAATGAGTTTAATAATATTTTGTAGCATTGATTTTGTAAGATATTTTGTTTGAAACACTAAATCTATTTGTTAAATCAGTATTTTCTCTGCTCAAAGAACTCAGAAAACCATTTACTATTACGGGCATGAACCATTTCTCTAAATGCTCAAGCTTGATGATAGGAATATTTATTCATAATAATATTCAAATTTATATAACTTTTATAGTACAATGATTTCAATTTGCCTCTTTTACTTTATATTTTTAGCTGTATAGTTTATGTTTGGGGTTCATGGTGTTGGCTTGCTGGCTAGCGTTAATTTTATGCTGCTTTGACTCTACACTTAAGCACAGTCCAATCTAAGATTTTGAGTCATTGACAGAAATAATACTACTTTTATTTATGGTTTTGAACAGTCTCCAAATATATCAATTTAAAGTAATTGAGACCTTATTTAACAAAGTGGTCTGATACTA
Organism: Ondatra zibethicus; assembly: GCA_004026605.1. Classification (NCBI taxonomy): domain Eukaryota; kingdom Metazoa; phylum Chordata; class Mammalia; order Rodentia; family Cricetidae; genus Ondatra; species Ondatra zibethicus. The sequence goes on from PVIU01009261.1 coordinate 47,356, forward strand.
AATAAATACAAAATCCCAGAAGGTGTGGTTTATTAGAGACACAAGTAAAATTTATCCTTTCACTCTGTCCATCCCTTGTTGTGGGTCCTTATCCTGACTCTTTAGTCTTCTATCTAGTTCTGTCTCCTCCGAATTCATCTAATACCTCCTGCCTTAACACCTACCACTCTGTGATGTGAATGGCAGTTTCCATTAATCAAGGCATGTTTAGATGAATTGTCTACCTACCTTTCTTTCATAAATTCCAATACCCTCTCCCATCAAACACAGAAAGAAATACAGTATTTCTACACCCCTACAGACAAAATGATTGCATTTATTTCTTAGGAGTCTTGAGTGGAGCTGAACCCAGGCTACTCTCACTGCCTTTGCAGTCACTGAACAACCTCTAATCCAACTGGTATCTTGCCTTAGATGTAGGGTCTTCTGCCCTGTGTCTTTCTCTATATTTATGAGTCAATTAATTGGCTCTGTTGTATTTTGGTAATACTCTTTGAAAATGTGTAATGACACAGATGTCTTTGGCCTGCTCTGGTTGAAGTTAAACATCGCCTTTCTAATTTCTACTTCCAGAGAAGCTATGTGACAAATGACATGGTAATTTCCCTATTTCTCCATGTTCATAAAACATTGATAATATGATTTTTACCTTCCCTTTGTTCTCAATTAAATGAAATGCTCCAATACAATTAACGTGCTCTTGCGATTTAGGTTGCCTTTAGAGGTTTCTCTTGTCTCTGATTAACAGCATTTCCCATCCATTCTCAGACCCCCCGACTACTATTCAGAATGTTCCATTATGCCTGCCAGCTATAAATACAATTGTGAACCAATATCATTTTAATTGTTTCACTAATAACTTGTTTTAAATGATTCAACAGTCATCAGGAAAGATAAGTGCTCTTGTACCCTGCAGGCTTATGGGCATGATGGTATGAGGCCATGTGGAGAGCTGTATCAGAATAATGAAACCTTATGCAGAAGATAATGACAAAGCACTCACATTGCCGTAAAGATAAATGAAAACAGTCGATCTTCTTTGCTCAGTAATATAATATTCATTTCTCACTCCCATTTCAATCGTTAGACCTTCCAAACAGATTAACGCCCAAATACACATAAGCAACGTGTCCCATCGTAACAGCCATATGCTCCCATTTTTACAGGCAGATTGTGAATGATGGAGTTAACGAGCTTTACAAATGCTCTTGTTAATTAACAAAAATTGTTACTTTCTCATTTGAGGGGGGTTTATAAATTAGACTTAATTACACTGGATAATTGCAACTGCCAGGCATGAGCAACTCCTTCTCATTCTGTTCTTTCAGTGGCAAATCAACAATTGCAACCCTTGCCTGCTTGTGTGGATGAATTCAGTAAGCAAACAGCCCTTTTATGTTAATGGTTTACTGGCATTCATGGGTCTGGCAGGAGAAATGTGCTGGGGGAGGGTTTGCTAATGGCAGCACATAATCACATTAATTAAAATATAACTGCCATTTAAAGATTTGTAGTGTGGAATTAGAGCATGTTGGGAACTGAGGAAATCAAGCTAGAGAGCATATTAGCACCATCAGGCCGTGCTCCCCGCACGGCAGTCAGCAACCTTGTGTGTCATAAATGTAATTTATGGGTGCTATTTGCTGTGAAATATATGTTTTTAGTTCATTTATTAGAATGTACAAATTCACAGTGTTGACTTCAGGATTCTCAGAATAAATTCACTAAAAGTTGAGACCCATGATATACTTTTAACAAACACTCAACAATGATTTTTTTTAATTATAGCTTTAATATTTTTTTATAGGAAAACCAAACTGTCTCCTTTTCTGAAGGCAAATTTCAAACAGACTGTTACAAACTGTGGCCCTTTTGTTATGCTAAGATAATTCCATGCAATTTTATTGGGTTCTTAATAAACGTGATCCTCAATTTTGTTCCTTTGTTCTGAAGAGGTTTAGTGGAAGCTGCTAAATGCTTTAAAGTTGGGCACACACAGAGAAGACAGTTGAGGAAGTATCTTGTGAAGCTTCTCATTAGTCTCTCTTTGGGATCCACTCATTAGTTTTAAAGCTGTCCTTGTTCTAAATCAATCCCATTTGTACCTCACCTACAAAGAGGCTATGAATGTTCCCAGGATGAATTGCTGAGGGGCCCTGACAATACCCAGGGGGATAAAGCCTAATTGATTCTTAATAATGTCAAAGAATTCTAGTTTCTAGAACTAGCTGACAGTGACCAAATTCCATGCCACTACGCCTTATACCTTCAGCTGGGTGAAAACTTAACAGTGAATTATTTTACTTCATTTAATCCACCCCAAAGTACCTATAAGGATCCTAAAGCTACAGTACTAACCTTATACATGGTATTGACTGAAATACAGTGGCTAGGACTCTTGGAGACTGTTGTTTCTGTAAATTATTCACACACCTTTACAAAACCAACGACTTGAGTATGTTACAGCTAAAAACTGAGTCTGCTAGCCCTCAACAAACAGTCCTGCCAAAAACAAAAGACAGATCTTCCCGTGTTGAGTCCAGAACCATAGCCCATAGTGCTTTCCACATTTAAAGTTTGTGTCACAGAGGATTCAGTGTTTCCAGGAGCCAAGGATGACTGTTCCTCTATCATAAGCTTGCAAGATATCAGAATTCCAAATATGTGGCCATTGTGGAAACCTTTCATGTAAAATGAAAGAAAACTGCAAACTAACATGAAGGACATGGTACGACGACAAGGTTTACGGGTGTTAGGTTGCCAATGTCTCTCAATTTTCTTACTTATTTAATTTTAATTGGCCTGTATTTTAGAATAAATATTTAGGTCAGAGTAATATTTTTACCTCCAAAGCAAGTCATTATCTCTTCTTTGACCTAATATATAGATCTTGTCTTTATTCACATGTGTAACCTAGAAGAAAGAGAATTAATAAAATGCCATTTCCAAAGTTTCCATAGACTTTGATGGACAGCCATAGATCCTGATTAACATGCAAGGATGTTATGGATAAACTTGAGAGAAGTAACTACATTGTGTAACTTTTCACCATTTTCCCTTAAATTCTCCTGTACTCTATGAGAATAACTAAGTACATCTCTCTTTGAGATTTTGTTTGGTTGTGGTTGGCCCTAGTTTTACTATTTTTGTTATTGTTGCTTTATTATCATGTTTGTTTAATTTAGTTAAATAAGCATATGTTTTTATGTTATCAACTGGGCCCTGAAAAATCACATTTGAAAAAAATCTTTATTATTATGTTTGTTTAATTTAGTTCAATAAACATATGTTTTTATATTGTCAACTGGGCTCTGAAAAATCACATTTGAAAAATCTGAACTGAAGGTCTAGTTCTTCCATTGTACATACCAATTGTGTCACTTTACTCAGTTGCTGTGTTGCTGTGGGTGAGATGTGAGCCTCTTTCATTCCAGGTTCTGAATTTACCCAACTGTGTGTTTCCTCTGGAAGAGAATCTGGCAGTCTATGAATTGGCTGTGTAAAGCCTTCAGTATAGTGGCAAGAAGACAGGTAGTCAAAATTGGGGTCTGTTTTCATAGTGCTTCTCTGAGAAGTTGGGTTTGGGGAAACTATGGATAAAATTGAAAGTCCAACAAAAATGTTTTCAGGGTCTTAAGTTCATGAATAATACTACTTTCATCTCCATCAGCAAATGACATTCTGTTGATATACAGCAGGCACTTCAGAAATAGTTATTCAAAGTATACACAAATGAATGAAATCCCCTATCCATCTTCCCAGAGATAAAAAAGACTCCAACTTGCTGTTATAGTTTGGCATTTAAGCTAAAGGAAATTTTTACCTGCAACATTGCATGCTCCACTAAATGTTAAAAGTCAAGGCCAAGTTTCCAGTAATGAGGCTGGGGAATGCCATCACTCCACAGGCACTGCAGCCGGGCTCATTGTGATTCAGCACTGTAGTATGGGGATTTGAGATTTTTCATTTAGTGCTATCATTATTGTTTTCCTATGAAATGGGGGCTGGAATTAGAAATAGACACTTGCTAGCTTTCCCGGAGTTCCTTGTTCTGGGCATGAATAAGTGGTTTCTTTGGGCCCTTATGACATCTAGGTCCTATGTACCAACTGTCTCCCTCATAGAAAACTTGCAAGTGATTATGACTGTCAGGCTGCTAAAGGAAAGGATTATTTCCAAATCTGAGTATGAAGCTGAATACCTGTAAATATTTCCCTTATACTTTGAAATAAAAAGTGAAAATGAAATTAACCTCTAGTTGCTCTATCTTTCACACTATTCTAAAAGATTTTGAAATAGACAAGTTTAAAATGAATCACAGTGCCTAACATGATCACAAGGTCAGATGCACTAGGTTTTACATCACCAGGGATTTCATACTGTGAACAAAAGCACAATAAAGTATAAGCAAGTGTTAAATGAAAGACAGCAATGATTAAGAAATACAGAGACAGCTGATCTGAGGTCTTGGGAGCTCATAGAGTCTAGACCAACAGCTAGGTAGCCTGCATGAGACCAAACTAGGTCCTCTCCATATGGACAACCATGTTGTAGCTTGGTCTGTTTGAGGGGTCCCTGGGAGTAGAACCAGGATCTATCCCAGGTGTATGAACTGGTTTATTGAAGCCCATCCCAGCCTTGATGCAGGGAGGTGGGGTTTGCTCCCGCCTCAACTTAATTTGCCAGGCTTTGCTGACTCCTCATTGGCGGCCTTTGTAAATGGAGACTGGGCTTTCATTTCCTGGCCATCCAAACCTGAATAATCACACAAAATTATTTTAATTACAACTCTTTGACCAATGGCTCAGGCATATTCCTAGCTAGCTCTTATGTGTTAAAGAAACCTATTTCTATTAATCTGTATATTGCCCACCAGGCTATGCCTTACTTGTAAGGTTCTGGCATTCCTTTCCTTCAGCAGAAACATTGTATCTCTGAGCCTCTGCCTTCTTTCCTCTGCTTAGATTTCCTGCCTTGCTATATTCTGCTTTACCATAGGGCAAAGCAGCTTTTTTATTAACCAATGATAATAAAACATATTCACAGCATACAGAGGGGAATCCTACATCATCTCCCCTTTTCTGTCCAAATAAAAAGAAAGGCTTTAACTTTTACATAGTAACATTACACATAACAAAATTGGTATCATGCAAGAATTACAGTTGCAATATTTCTTTGTGAGTGAAAAGTTTCATATCTAATTTATTTTTTAACACAACTAACAAAAGCTGTAACTATATCTGTCTTCAACACCATCAAAGATCCGAGAAGGATATAATATTACCGAAGTAAACAGGAAATGCATTGTTAGCAACTTCCAAAACTCTAAAATTGACAGAGACATCTGGATGCCTAGACAGTCATCCATCTCTGTGTTTCTTTGGGACAGAATGGCTGAGGGACTCAGTAGGATAGAAACTTCCATCCACACCTAGATGCCAGCATATGAAAGCAATCAAAACAGCCAGGGTTATATGTCCAACAAGAACCCAACAATCCTACTACAGCAAGCTATGAATATTCTAAAACAATTGAAGCACAAGAAAATGCCGTCAAAATCAACTTAATGAAGATGACAGAGGTCCTTAAAGAAGAAATGAATAAATCTCTAAAAGAAATCCAGGAAAACAAAAATAAACAATTGGAAGAAATAAATAAATCTCTTAAAGAAGACAAGAAAAAAGCAAACAAGTAAAGGAAATGTATAAAAGAGTTCAAGATCTAAAAATAGAAATAGAAGCAATAAAGATAACAGAAACAGAGGGAATCCTGAAGGTGGAAAATCTAGGTAAACAAACAGGAACTACAGACACAAGGACCACCAATAGAATACAAGAATGGAATAAATAATCTCAGACATAGACGCTATGATAGAAGAAATTGATACATCAGGCAAAAATGTTAAATCTAAAAAATTCCTGACATAAAAATATTTAGGAAATCTGGGACACTATAAAAAAATCTAAGAATAATGGGAGCAGAAGAAGGAGAAGAATCCCACCTAAAGATTCAGGAAATATTTAAACAAAATTATAGAAGAAATTTTTCTAACTAAATTAGCACATGCCTATAAAAGTACAAGAAGTTTACAGAACTTATAGATTGGACAAAAAAATTCCCCTCACCAGAGAATAATCAAAATACTAAACACACAGAACATAGAAAGAATATTAAAAGCTGCAAGGGGGAAAAGGTCAAATAACATATGGAAGACACATTAAAATCATACCTGATTTCACAATAGAGACTCTAAAAGCCAGAAGGGCCTGGAAATATGTCCTTCACACTCTAAGTGATCAAGGATGACAGAACAGGCTACTACACTCAGCAAAATTTTCTATCACTGTAAATGGAGAAAGCAAGATATGATGATAATGTCAAACTTAAGCAATATTTATCCACAAATCCAGACCTACAGCATATATTAGCAGGAAAACTCCAACCCAAGGAGGTTAACTATACCTATTTTCATAGGAAATAAATAATCTCACACCAGGAAAAACAAAAGAAGGGAAACACACACATACACACAAGCATGCACAACACCACCACTACCACCACTACCTAAAAATAAAAAAATCATGTACTAGAAATTATTGGTCATTGATATCTCTCAATATCAATGGATTCAATTCCCTAATTAAAAAGACACAGACTAACAGTGTAGACAAGCAAACAGGATCCATCATCCTGCTATATATAAGAAACAGACCTCAATATCAAAGGTAGACATTACCTCAGAGTAATGGTTTGAAAAAGATTTTCCAAACAATGTGCCTTAGAAAAAAAGCTGATGTAGTCATTCTAATGTCTAACAAAATAGACTTCGAACTGAATCAAAAGAGACAATGAAGAATACTTCATACTCATCAAATGAAAGATCCACTCAGATAATCTTCCAATTCTCAACATCCATGTCCCAAACACAAGGACATCCATACTTGTAAAGAAAACATGATTAAAGTTTAAATCACAGATTGACCATCATGCATTAATAATAGGAAACTTCAATTCCCCACTCTCAGTAATGGACAAGTTATATAGACAAATACTAACCAGAGAAATATAAGAGGTAATAGACACTATCAAACTAATGAACTTAACAGATATCTACAGAATATTTCACCCAAACACAGAAGAATATACCTTCTCAGCACCTCATGGAAACTTCTCCTAACTTGGCCACATTCTCAGTCACAAAGCATGTCTCAATAGATACAATAAAATAGAAATAAGCCCCTGCATATGAGACCACCATAGATTAAACCTGAATTTCACAACAACAGAAACAAACAAAAAAGGCGTACCAATTTATAGAAACTGATCAATTCTATACTCAATGACAGCTACTGGGTGATGGAAGAAATTAAAGACTTCCTAGAATTCAAAGAAAATAAATGCACAACATACCCAAACTTGTGAAGATAATGAGCATACCTTGAGTAGAGACTTCTAGAACAGTGAATTTACAGGGAAAGAATGTGAGTGGATGAAGAAGATATAGAGAATGGAAAGCATTGACTCAGAAATTGAGCTTACACTAGATAGGTATAATGATTTCCCAAAATTCAGTGGTGTGTTACATAGATGTTTTATTTTGCAGACGCACAAGCTGATCTTCAAAGGTACAGCTCTCAGTGGACAGTTTATCACTTCATAGCACTGCAGTACAATATCATAATGACACCAGGAACTACTCGGTCAGTGCACATATCTAAGAAATAAATGGAAAGACTAGCTTTTAGACTGCTCTACAGCTCATTCTCATTTGTGTCACAGAGTCACTGCACCCAAGAGAGAAAATATGAACAAGAAGTTATACTCAAACAACAATAATTTCTCAGAATGTCGTACAGATATCTTTGTGTGGAAGTGATTTGCTAACACACACGTTAGGAAGCTTGTATTCTTCCAAGTGCTGGATTCCAAAGGCATTTGAACAAACCATGCTGTTGATCTTGGATTTCATTTCCTTTCAGTTATAAAATAATAAGTTGATGATGAACAGTTAACAAGTTTGACCAAGATAAAAGTCTAATTTGTAAATACTAAGTAAATATTAGCTAAAGAACAAAAATTATTACAGCATAAGTAGAGAATACCTTGCAAATTATTTATTGATAATTGAAATTGTATAATTTCTGGAAAATAAAAGTTTCCAACATTAATCGAAAGGAAAATATAACTCCTTAGACACCTGACACAAAGACTAAAGTGATACAAATCCAAAGGTCAGAAATACACATGTGTTTTTCTTATGCTGTATCCAACTGGAGAACAGACCTTATGAATTGCTATCTCCGTACATCAAAAATTATCTGCATATTGATATTTTAAGAATTGACATTATAATCCCATGAAAACTGAATTACTTCATTTCCCACAAGTAATGTTCTTATTTGTAAGTATCAATAAAAGAATATATTCCTTATTATTTTAGATAATATTTTACTTAATTAAAGTATTTAAAATTGTAAATATTGTCAAGTAAGCAAAAATTCCTCTACCTCTTGCAATCTGCCTTCCATATTAGTATATTTATGTTGATTCTGTTCTGTTGATAAACTGCTTAGGACAGAATTTCTCAATTTTATGATGATTCAGCCTTCACTGTTCTTTTGCTTATTTCATTTCACTAGCTAGACTACTAATGATATATTTGTACTTTCAGAACAATTGCTACAGGGTAGTGGTTTGAATGAGAAATACTTCCCATAGTCTCATATATGTGAACACTGTTGTTTGGCAGGAGTTTCTAATCTTGCCCTGATTCTGGTGTAGGCTCCAGGCTTCCTGTTTTAACTCAGTTACCTGCTCTGATGTCCCATTGCCATACGTATCCTCCAACGCAGACTCTCCCACTGAAACCCAAATCCAAACTAGTCTTCTGCAAGTCACTTTATGTCATGCACCAAAAACCAACTAACACAATTGTCACTTGAGGATTTGATTTCATTTTGCATAAGTTTAATTTGCATATGAAGCATATTTTATGTTTATTTCAATTTAAAAACTAATACAATTATTCAAAGTTTTGTGGTTTCAAATAAAAAATAATTCTATTTTACATGCTGTAAAATGGAGCATACTTTTTGTTTCTTGCATTGCAGCTTTGGTTTCATTTTTTTGAAACCAAAATTATACTCAGGAATTTTTATTAACCTTTTGAAGAAAGATTTGGTTATCAGATTAAAACTTACTATTTCAATTTCTTCCATTTTGGAAAGAAAACATCAACTATGAAACTTTCTGGACTTAAAAGAAACTGTTCTTGTGAACAATTTTATAAACAGTAGACAAGGTAAAATAGCTAGTCTTTGTCACATATACAGCTTAATATATTACTCAAAATATTTCATCCTTAGTCATTCTTTATTGCTTTTATTGTTTATTGTTATACAGTAATAAAGAAAAAGGTAGTTTCTTATAGCTGCACTGCTTATTTAAAAACTATTTTCCTAATAGGTACCATATGTAAAGTGGAATCATTATTGTTATAATTACTACTATCACTTTTTAATATGTAGCTTTTTCCTATTTCTATTCTAGTCTATTTGCTCAAAGAAAGTCATTTTAGATCACACTCAGCCTTCAGTGACAGCTGTTCTGTTTCTCAGGAAACAAAATCCTTGTCTTGGACAAAAGAGAGAGCAAATACGTTGAATCCCAAGATGGAAACCCTTCAGACGAACTATGCATGCAAAGCTTTTGTGCTGAAACAAGAAGCAAAAAACAAAAAGCAATAAAATAGGGAAGCAGCAGTTTGCTGTGGGTAAGGTTTGAAGCCTTGCATCAAGAGTGAAAATGTAGGATAACATGTCTGTTAGGGAAACAATGTGTTAATTCGAATTGCCAATAGTGAAAGAATTCACTTGATCTCATCCATTTTGTCGTTGTATCCGTGTGATACACAAGTCACAGAGTGTCCTAAGAATTTACTTTTCTTCACTCTGGAGTTTATCTTCCATCTAAGCAGCCATTTTGAAATGATTGTTGGTGTCAACAGTTCAAATTACAGTCATTCTCCATCCCCAGAGCAGGCTGTAGGAAGGACATGGCTTCCTAGCAAAACAAAGCACAAAGTAAGGTTGGAATTTCAAGGTTCCATTTGAATTTTAAATATTCCCAAGTAAATTTTGTTTGATATTTTAGTATGCTGTCATATTAGTTTGATTCTAGTTCTCCTGAGAAACTGAACTAACACTATATGAACATAATACCGAAAGACTCAGTTGGCCAATATTTATGACCTTCAATTGTGTATCATATGTATGTACATAACACATACATACATATATATAAATTTTGGTATACCTACACTCATTTTTTTTTACCCACATTCATTATTTGACATTTAACTCAAGCCAACCTAATATAAGAGTGTATAAAAATTTATTTTGCGATACTTAGAAGCAGAACTGTAGGATGGCTGCTAGTTTCATGGCAGGTAGTTCACTAACTTTCCTGAAAACTTTCAAGGGCTAAAGTCTTTGGGGAAATAGTTTAATATATTTTAATATCTAATCATGTGTTACTGGGCTATTCTGGTTTTCATGCTGACTCAATTTGGTTTCCATAACTTACATGTGGCTGAAAATTGTGTACATGCTTTTAAAATATGTATATAACCTTATAATTAGATGCATGAGTATCATATCCATATATCAAATTTTATTCTTTTATTTTTTAGATTTTAATGTAAAGTGTATATCACTTTTAAATAAAAGAATAACTTTTTTCTTTGATTTTATCATTTGTTATAAACATTGTTTTATTCTCTTTTAACTACCTGAATGGATTACACAATTCATCATTTTCTTTTCAAAACAACTTAAGAAATTTATAGTAGGTGATTCTGATGGCCAAGAGTAAACAAGAATTAACAGAACAGTTGCGGGTTTTTAACTGTTTGAATTTGGGACATCTCTACAAACTCAAACTCACTCAAATAAGCCAATATATGACTCATATCATTTGATTACAATGTCAAAAATTTATGTATGTAATATTTCATTATTCTTACTTTGTTAAAAGAACTCTTTAAAAAAGTCACACAGCCCTTTGTGAAAGTTAGGTTAGCCTATCTATTTTATAATTTAATGTACTCTGATAGCCATGAATAACATCTTGACTTTGACACTAGAATGCAAGATCTTTTGTGCTGATTTAAAAGCACATTGCCTTGGCCTGGGCAGCCTATGCCCAGCCTTCTCATTCCTGGCCACTAACGGATATGCAAACTGCTAGTCAATTTTAGTTCAGTACTAGCATCTGTGTAGATACTCTGTTAGTCATTATGGCCTTGTTTCTGATTTTAATGTGGACCTTCATCTTTACATTTTCTTCTCAAGACACTTTATCTCCTCAGTTACACAGTTACCTGGTAAGTATAGTTGTCCAAAATTTTCTGTTTCTTATTTATCATATCTTTGTGTGAAAGAGAAGAAAAAATGAACCTACAAACAGATATTAGACCCCTCAGGAGCAATGCAGGCAGATTTTAGAATCCACACTTCTCACTCACCTGGTATATATTGCTTTAAAGTCCTAGTTGCTATGCTCCTTTTCACTCGAGGCTATTCAAATCCCTAAAGAATGGCACAGTTTCATTTTCTCTACTGAGAAGTCAGTAATTACTTAAGAAAAGTTTGTGAAGAATGAAGTCACAAAGTCTTTATATTAATTTTCATCAACAAAGAAGTGTTTTAAGATGGTACAAAAATATCTTCATTTCTATTATTATGTGTATATGTTTATACTTACATAAGTCTGTAGGTTTACTATATAGCTTTTGTTTATTGTTTATGTGATATAGTTCTTTATTTTAAAAGTACATGTGTGTTTTCAACCATTTGAACCTAGTTTTGTTAAAAAGATTAGATAGAGACATACTAAAACATTTTATTTGAATATTTTCAAAATTAATAGAAGTATGAGATAAAAATGTATAATAAGATTTATGAAAAATTCTTTAACTAGACATGCTGAATTTGGAGGAACTTTAAATTGCATGTGATCAATTCATTAAAATGTATTCATTTAAAAAAATTATACTTTGAGGGCTTTTAAAAAACCTATTATACTCTACAGGAAATAATAGCAAGAATAAGATAAAATTCTATGCTCTTAGGAGATTTTCAATAATTGTGTTTGTACATTGTGCAGTTGAAACTCATAGTGTTTCTGTTTGTATAACTTAAGTATTGCTTCATATACTTTATTTAGGTTTAGTTGAAAAGTTTTAGAACTCTTTTCCTTGATAATTTTTGGGAAAATCCCAGACTTTTTCTGACACTTCATTTTGGGCATATTCACTAATTCATAATAATATTTATAGTCTCAATTTACTGCTCCAATCGATGACCTAAGCTTAAGTTTATTTTGTTCTCATCGTTGAAATGAAGAATTGGCACTAAATATTGATGCATAAAGCATAATTTTAAAAATAAAGGGAAGCAGATGGAATCCTAAGAATAATTAATAAAATATGCATGTACCCACAGAGTAAATAATGCAAGAGACAATTAGTTTATGTGTATGGTTCCCTAATTTATTTCTAAGAAACTTTAATGAACACTCTCACTCTTGTTTGTTTTATGATCTGTGTACTTGTGATTTGTTTTTTCTCCTTGCACCAATCTTTAACAGAAGCTGCGATTTTGTTTTGTTTTGTTTTCCTTTCTCCAGAAACAGAATTCAGTGGCCAATTCTGATTCTTTTCTAATCCCTCTTGGATCAAATTTACGATCATCAATTACATCTTGATGAACACTTCCCTATAAAATACACAGAGTTGACTCACATGATTGATCTCATTGGCCTTCACACCCCTAATGGACTAAGGTTATAAAGCATAGTGACCACCTGCCAATTTCCATGTGACCTCCTAGAATCCATATGTTTGTTCTAACCTATTATTTGAAACTCACAAAAGAGAACCCTTTGGGTAATGCCCATGACCTGATAAAGACATTGACCCAATTCCCTATAATTTCCCTGTCAATACCTCCTACCAAAATGTCAGTAGCCTCTAGTGAAGTGGTGCATCCTCCCTTTACAGGCTTAGTCAGAACAGCAAAGACAGGAACATTGACATTATGATTCTGCCGTTGAAGTCCTATTTGAAATCCAATCTCTGACAGGGAAAACATGGTCTTCCAGAGGGAAAAAGTATGTTCTTTGCAGGTCTACTTCCAGCCTGAGATCCTGGGCACATTATTTGCTATCTAAATTGGTAGACAGACTAGAAGAGTATTATTCAAACACATCTTTACCACATTTAATCACAGTGTAATTGAACATATGCTTAACCCTGAAGCCAAGTGACAATTTCACCATTAACAGAGTGTTTGGAAATTCTAAAATACACATAAATCCCCAATCACCATGGTGTACTGTCACATAAACCAAGTAAACTCATGAAAATAGAAGTTTATTGTTCTTCAAATATAATAAATTATTTTTATCCGTGATTAAGAATTCAGGGAACATAGCTTATGAGAATAAACTGGAAGTCAAATTGTCTTAGTAATAGTAGAGAAATGAGTTAAGTGAATCAGATTTAGATATTTTTTAACTATGTAAAATATGAATGTAAAGTTCAATTTAATATTCACAAGGATCTTCAATAAGCATCATGTTTCCAAACTATGGCAAACAATGTTGTGATCAAGACAACAGTGAAAATGTAGAAGTCAAAAAGCCATAGAGCCCAAATTGATGGGAGGAGTAAAAAGCATCAGGACCAGCTTGCCTTGGTAGCTGCTCCAGTGCCCTCTCACAGGGGCTGAGAACTCTATTTTCCTTTTACATTAAATCTTTATATTATTAAGTCTTCCTCAACCATTCTTACTTTACAATTTTTTAATAATTTTATTTAATATACTTTTCTTGCCTCCTTTCCACATGTAACTATTTGCTTTGTACGTCTACATGTACAGGAGAAAATAAACTCAAGAGGCACTGTCCAAAGTCAGCTTTAAAAATCACTAGTATTCAGTAGTCTCAGTGCCTTGTTCAAGAATGATTGGATCGTGAAAGAGCCTACCACTTTGAAATAATAGCACCACCTGTCGAGCTTCCTCCCAAACTTGATGCCATCCCTACTGAAGAAACCCATCTACTCCAGCAGGGAGCCTTATGACTGATTTAACTTTCTAAGTTTTCTAAGCCTGTAAGTTTCATTAGCTTTCTGAGTGTTTAGAACACCTAAGAGGAAGGTTTTCAATTTATAGGCAATGGCTACATCATGTTTCTCATTAACATTTCTTATTTACATTGCTTCATGATTTTGTCTGAAAAAGTCCTCTCTTCCATTTATTGCCTTCCTGAATCCATGGTTCTCCCAGGAGCTCACTGACAGCTTAGAACAACCATACACTGGGACGACTCCTCAGCATCCTCTAAAATTTGGCTGGAAAAGACATTATTGATCTCATCACTTGAAGAAAAAAATAATTGCTGTCTGGGATTACCCAGCACTGTAACCATTCCTGGTAAAGATGCCATGTGACTAGACACATCCGTGTGGATAAGGTTATCATTAACTACCTGACAATGAGCATCATAGTCAGTGTATAACAAAAAATTAATTCCATAGTTTAAATCTGTGTCATAAAAGTGAAGCACTATTGTTAATATTTGACAGTTTAAAAAACACTTTATGTATTTTACAACTCATCAGTATCAAGCGCCCTAAAGACTTTGAAAAGCTGAGCCTTGGACACTATAAACTGTAGTGGTTCAAAAAGCATTCACTTGAGAAATGAACATTCGATCCTTGCCACCTCAGTATGGTCAGAATTACTTACTCTATCATCACATAACTGGCATGTGCCACATGTGAGAAACTCAGGGTACAGATGGATAAAACACATTCTCTTTCCTTGAAAATATTATTGTCCAGTTGGGATAAAAGACACCTAGACCCATTGTACTTTTAAATAGCATGCAATAAAATGCTGACCCTGACATAAGAATGTTTAAGGAATTCCCAAAAGACAAATGTTCTTCACTAGCGAGAGGCAAAGTCTTCCACAGGATGCCTCTTTCAAATCTTAAAAGAATAATTAAGAATTAATAGGTGACTGAGATGAAACTGACAGGCCATTGAGATGTTGGGCTTTAAAAATTAAATAAAATCAAAATCATTTGCAGGTGTGCAGGGTAAAATGCACATTTTCTTATTATGGGGCATATAGAAAAGAACAGAACGCAGTCGGAGAGGAAGAAAGAGGCAGAATCGCAGAGGGTCCCTCAAGGCTTGTAGGTCTCAGGAATAACAAATTTTTGTTTTAAATGAATTCAATGTAAGTTATAGATAGTAAGGCAAGATTAGGAATGTGAAATCAAAGTTGTAATACAAGATGCCATAGAAAAGAGGAAAAGAAAACCTGTGGTGTCAAGAGATTTATATTTTACTCTAAATTAATTATAATTAATTAATATATGTAATTGCATACATTTGCTTGCATAAATATACAACCTTCTTACCAACGAGAATGGAAGATGCATATTTGGTAATGACTTGCTAATACACTAGGTCTGAAAGGATACAATTAGCTATCTAAAAGAACTCTGATATGAAGATTATTAGGATCTTCATGAAAGAGGCAAAGGAACGAATATTTCAGGGGGAGAATTGGATATAACATGTGTAGAGTGAAAACCTGGGGAGCAGATCATTGTGTTTGATTCAATGCAGAAGTCAGCAAGCTGGAAAGACAGACAGCAGATGGGACTTATCCTGTGTGATTATTTCCACGAACAGCACTACATATTATCACCAAGGGAAACCTGAACATTACCATGCCTGCCAGAAAGCTGTTGACTTCTCCAGGTCTTACGCAAATAATTTTAGTGATGGCATCAGTAGCAGCGATCCTGTAGGGAAAATGAATGGCAAATGAAAGAAAGAGGAAAAAAGACTGAGAGAACACTGATATTTGTGAACTCAATGGTAACTTGTTATGAACAAGGGATTACAGAAAACAGTCATAAAGTAATGTTCAACAACAAAAGGTCTCTTTAAGTTCTCTTAGCTTCCAAATTCAGTTTCTCACTCTGGCCACACTATCTACATGCAAAGTCAGAAGTGCAATAAATGTCAGTGTCATTACCTGACATAATTCATTGTGATATACTCTTCCCTACTTAGGAATTAGGGAATTTGTTGCAGGACCAAAGACAGAATGTAAAAATGTCCAAATACCTCTGATTGAAAGGATCAAGGGTTGATTTTTGTTCCAAAATTCGTTTTCTATGTCTTTATTCTCATAGTATTTTATTATAGCACAATTTTAATCCAAAAACTGATTTTAGATCTACACACTGGTATTCGACTATAAAGTTCTAACAGTAAAGGGGGTTGTTTAGTTGTTTATGAGTTATTTGGTGGGGAGCCTCAGAAAAGAGAACCCAGTAATTCTTTTACTGACATCAGTGAAAACTGCTTCCTGCTCAGATCAATGCATTAAAAAGTCAGTTTTAATACATGGCGTACCTTAGCATCGACAGTAGTATACTTAGAAATAAGTACTCTAAACCTTCAGAATTTTATAAATAAAAAATTATTTAATTATGGTTAGTGTGTACACTATGATTATTATTGCTAGTAATGATGATCTGGGGACAAATGGATGCATATTTTTCTAATTCATAAGACTATTGTCACATAAGTGAATTAAGACATTCTATTTTCTTCAGGGCAGTACATTATCCTTTATACACACAAATAGTAATAAAAGAATAGCCAATATTCAGAATTTATTAACTATATTATCATACCTTGCATTTATCAATCAATGAAGCATCAAAAGTCAACTTATAGAGAGAAGAATATTTTAAATCATTGAGTTATAAATACCTTGTAAATGACTTCTTTAGATGGACTGATTTCCTGATGAGAACAGTGCTGTGTGGTCTTTGATCATAGTGCACTTTTCCATCTGCATCCCTTTCAAGTCTGAATATCTAGAGTCTGTTGCTTTTCTCCCATTAAACTGCCCTAACCTTCTCTTCAAGTCTGAACTGTACTTACATTACATAATACCCAAGGGGGAATGTGTTTCCTGCAGGGACTCAGTTCAAAAGATGCCTTTTCCATGTAAAGATCTTTAATATTTCTGAATATACATTCTTTTCGGAATGTTAGAAACCTGTTTTTCATTACACTGTAATGGTACGTGTTTTTGCTTGGGTATCTGTGATCCCTAGTCTACCTTGGCAGTCTCTTGACAGGCCGTTGAGGTAAACAAGAAGCACAGTGCACCAAGCAAAGTTCCCACCTGGACCTGAGGAGGCAAGCTGTCTTGCTCAGGAGGGAAACTCCTCCATGAACTCCCAGAAGAGCTTTCACTGGGCTGTGCACATTTTAGCTAATTATTTGCATTTAAATCCACATTTCCACAAACAAAAAGGATAAACATTTTTTTTTTCTTGATGGAGTTTAAGGTAAAGGAGAAAGGGGCAAATAATGACTAGCTCAGTGTTCATCTTCAACTCACTGGTACACATTTATTTTATTCATGATCTTAAATTTTTGTGCTTGTGGTTTTCTTAAAACTTTTCTTATTGCGATCCATGAGCTGTATTTCTGGCTTGGCATATTAACCAGCATGGTGTCAGTTAAGTGGTCCTAAGGTGACAATTTTATGTTGTGGGAGCCCATGTTTTAGGGACCTATAGATTCGGGTGGGCATTAGAAGACTCAGCAGTGAATGCTGCTGTGTAGCACAGTTAGGTCAATCTACTCTCTTTGCTAACCTCAACCGTCCATAATATGGCATTTAACTCATTGGTATTCTGCACAGGTTACAAGCAATTACAAGTAAAATGGCCAAATATGTGGCCTTGAGAAAACATGTTTAATGATGCTTGTAAATGAAATTTTTTCCCTCTATGAATCACCAAATATCAAACCCAGACCCTCTTAAAGAGGGTAATCACCCTGTCCAAATCAAATATGCAATAATATAGGCACATGTGTGAAAAGCTAAGCACATATATGAAGCATAAAGGTGATTGTAGTTTGAGTCTAGCAGGATTACAATCCATCTGCAATCTTTTCTTTGAAAAAAAAATTAGTCAAAGAATGCATTAAGAAGTTTTAATTTCAGTGCCTCTTCATCATTAGGAAGAAAAGTGATTAAATATTTAGCACTCCCAGCTGCCTGCAGAGTGATTATTATCATTCCATTATAAGATGAGGAGAAGACACGAGGAAGGATTAAATAAATTGCCTGAGGACACACAGCTAGATAGTGACCCAAAACGGAATTCAAATTAAAGACTCACCTAAAGCATCCTCTTTACTGTTTTTTGCCTTATAAAAACGCCCTAAGATTGGGTTATATGAAGGATATTGGGAAGAGCCTCCATGAGTTATAAGAAAGCCTGAATATAATACTCCACATTTTGTGGGTTTTCATACTGAATTTATTAATAGTGATAAGGTGCATATACATAAATGGAGCACTTCCAAAGAAGTCAATTAGTGAGGCCTAGAAAGATGAAAAAAAAAAACAACTAGAAAGAAAACATGCTTGAAGCTGAGATCCTGAGGAGAGCTTCTGGCTTGAAATATTTCAATTTCCATGGATACATAAAACTTTGTAATGTGGATGGTAATAGATATTGAATTATGAGTAGAAATTAATTAATAAAACTATTTGGCTGAAGCAAAATTTATATAACAAAATAGAGTTGTGCATAAAGAGTGGAAGGCATCCAGTAGACCATATAGTTATAAGACTATAGATTTTGATCTTTACCATTTAGAAAATAATTGGGAAGACCCATAAGCAGAAGGACTCAAGAGAAGGGTGATCAGAGCAAACAGTGATGTTCAACCTGAGGTTACTGAGGACAATGAAAGAAAACTTTCTTTTTTGTGAAATAGTGAGATGGGACTGCAAGAATAAATACACTTTATCAGAGTAAATATTCATATTAACAAGGTTTTCTTACCTCCAGCAATATAGAACCAAGTGTTGCTACAATAATTTATTTAAATTTAAAAAATAACTTTGAAAAGACTTTTAACAATTAGATTAATTTTTGCCATTAGGTTGCAGCCTGCTTGCTGCAATACCTATGCTGTACTTACAATGTGCCTTTCAGACACACCCCACAAGGTCTGCAGGGAAAGCAAAAAGAAGACTGGGATCCAAAGCACTTGACTCTATCTCCCAGAACACTCCCCATTTTAAGAATACAACATGATAATAAATGTTTTGCCAAATACATAAGTCAGTATAAAATTGAAAGTAATAATTAAGCTACATAAATTTCACTTAACCATTTGTGATAAAGAAAAATTCCAAAATTAAAAATTATCTGTTATTCATATTAGACAAAAATCAGAATTTTAAGCATTTGCTTTCATTGGTATCTCCCACAAATCAAGTCTAATGCCATCGTTCAAATACTGTATTCTGCTCAAGCATCTCAGAGGCACTGGGGTCACTAACACACCAAAGTCAAACAGAGTTGTCCCTCCAAATCACTTGCAGCTATTTGTTATTTAATCTGCAGGACAATGCATTCGTGACACAGATCAAGGTCCTTTGAAGTCAGCCAGGTGGTTGAGTTAAGTCACAGCAGTGGTAGGTTTAGGGGTTCATTCGGCTACTCAGTTTTCATTTCTCTGTTTATTAGCCAAAGGAAGTAATAAGACCTAGCTGAACTATGCTTCAAAATGTGTGACAATAAAATATAGATGTCATGGTGCAATAAAATTTCTAAACCAAAATATAAATAAAAAGAAGTTTCATACAGCTGTGGAGTTGGAGTTTACAGAACAGTACTTTTTAATACAATAACAGTCTTAGCATTAAGATCTTATATTTCTTAAAAGCCCTTCGGAGCATAAAATATTCACTGTACAGATGGCTTATAAACTGGTCCTCACAAAAGCTTTGTTCAGCTTTTGTTTTAAATTTATTGATCCACAAAGGATGTCATAAGAAGTATTATTTAAAAAGCACAGTTTAAGGACTTAAAAAAGAAAAGGCAAGTTGAAGAGACAGCCCTGGAACAATTTGGAATGGACTGCTGTCAGGAATCAAAGAGAAATTCTGGAGTTTCCCTCTTTCGATGTGCAGTGGAAAATTCAACAATTCTACTCAGCTTTATCTGAAGAATCTTATATGCCCAGAGCACAGCCATTCTTTGAATATTAAATGTCTGTTGATGTGGTCTGGGTAATGAGACTTGTATACCTGTGTCTACATGTACATTTAAATTCACATGTACATTTAAATTCATAATCAAATGTCATTTGACATATTCATTTTTACACATTCTGATACTGTATTTTATGTGTCTATGAAGAGGGAAAAGTTAATAGAATAAAATGAGGCTCAAAAACAATGTGGTACAGCAAAAGTGATGCAAAAGTCCCGGGTACCACAAAGAATCTTACATAACCCGGAGAAGGCTGAAGCAGGTATTTAAGATAAATACGCATTTCTACCCTCTATGTGCTCATTCATAAAGCAATAGAGTAGGAAGTAACATTGTTACCATTACATTTTGGGGACTTTTCTTTGCTTTTCTTCCAGGTAAGTGTACAGAGGCTAGAGTTTGACATCAAAATATCTTCTTCAATGTCTTGTGTCTTTGTTTTTCAGACTGGAGCTTAGACTTAGACTCACCAGCAAGAAAGCCCCTAGGATCTGCCTATGCCTACTTCACCAGCATGACTTTATACGTGCATACTTCCACACACAATTTTTACAGTGGTGGCTCGGCTTGAAATTTATGTTTGCCTGAAGTCAGGTTCTCATGCATTTGACAACACTCTTATCATTGACTCATCTTTCCAGCCACCCAAAACTGTATACTGTTTTCACTGCAAGTGGACTCATTTCCTGACCCAAACCTACTTGAACAGTACACATGTACATGGACACTAATAAGAATACAACATAATGATACTTTCTTTGCATCTCCATGAATATTCAGCATGCTTATTCTATGTGATAGTCTATTAGGCTTAAATCCCAGAATCCATTCATATAAAACCCATCTAATTTGTTAAATCCCACAAGAAATAGTCAGTCTGGTCTTACTCTACAAACTATGGATTCAGTACACAAATTTAAGATATGCAGCAAGTTTATAGTGTTGCTCAATGAGAATAATACATATGAGTAAAGTGAATATTCACGAACTAGTTATGTGTTGTGCTTAAATATACATGCACATGCTATTCTCTAGTTTATTACTAGCTGTACAGGGTTAATTTCCAAGAAGATCCAATGCAAAATTATTGAAATAATGCCACAACTGCATACTCATACTCAAGTCTGAAAGTTAAGCAGTTCTATTTGGTCAAGGGTAAGATAGATGCAGGTCCTGTCACCTAAACAAAGAGATAATACCTTCCAAAGAAGCATCCAGAAACATGTTGCTTTGGCTTGAACTCTTTCATTGTCCTAACAGAGGAACTTACCCAAGTATTTGATCTCTTTCTGCAGTCTTATCCTCATCTTTGAAAAGAAAGTAATGGCAGTCTTTATCTCATGGGGTAAAATCGACCATAAATTTAGGAAAAAATGTCCTCATTAAGTAAGCTTGTGAGAATACCTGCTCCTTATGTTTAAATATAGTGCCCCTCATCGGACTCCATACAGCTCTGACAGTCGCTCCTATTATTGTTTTTGCCATTCTTTAACCACTTTTCTCTGCCTACCACTTTCTCTTGTGCTTCAGTTTTTTATTAGATTCTTATGGTTAGTTTAAACTTATAATGAAAGAATTAATTGGCTTAGTAAATGTCTATTGGATGCCTTCTGTATTTTGTACTGTTCTAGATGTCAAGGACACATGGATACTGTGTTTTGGATTCATGCAATGGAGAAAAAATATAGCTAAGGAATGTCAGTTAGTCAATAAGATGACATCTGAGTACAGTCCTAGAGGAAGAGGGCCAGTAATCCAAGATGATCTTAAAGCATGACTTTTTAAGGATCAAGATATCAGAAAGTGTTAATGCCTTTTTTGGCAGGATAATGCCTAGTGTTTGGGGCATCACAGAAGCCAGAATGTCTGACCCTCATAATCACGTTTCTTACTTCAATTTGCTTCAGACATTCTGGCTTCTGTGTTTGAAAGAAGTATGACTTTTACACTCTCTGAAATGTGAAACCCTAGAGTAACTTGAACAGAGAAATGATATAATTAGATATGATTTTTAAAATGCAGAGTAGCAACATTTTGTGGCTATATTGCACATAGATTATAAGGTGAATGCTAATGCAATATGGAAGTAAATGAGATGCTAGAGAGCTAGATGAGAAATAATCACAAACATGAAAAAGAATGCCAAAAAGTAAGATGAATGAAAACTTGGAATTTCCGGTTCTAGTGGTGCACTCCAGTAGGATTTGCTGCAGGAGGCAGAGGCAGAGGCAGGAGGATTACGAGTTTGAGGCCTGTCTGGTGGCGCATGCCTTTAATCTCAGCACTCGGGAGGAAGAGGCAGGCAGATCTCTGTGAGTTCAAGGCCAACCTGGTGTTCTACAAGTGCTAGTTCCAGGACAGGCTCCAAAAACTACAGAGAAACCCTGTCTGGAAAAGAAAAAGAAAGAAAGAAAGAAAGAAAGAAAGAAAGAAAGAAAGAAAGAAAGAAAGAAAGAAAGAAAGAAAGAAAGAGAAAGAAAGAAAAACTTGGAAGTAAGTCTATGCAGAACTGGGAACAAAGCCAGTAGTTTGTTCACAGTTTAGATTTAGAAGTGAAAAAGACTTTAAGATTAACTCAACAGTTGGTTATGATTATCTAAAGAGATGAAAGTGCATTTTAAGACAGTGCAAAAACAAAGGTAAGTAAGATATCAGTGAGAGGCTGCACTCTGGTATAAAATTTAGATTTTTGATGACTATTTAAAATTTAACTTCTTTTATTATTTAAAACACAAACAAACAAACCTTGGAAACAGGTACAAAGAATCTTTGATAGGAATTAATCAGACCTGGAGTCTACACATCTACTGAACTTCTATACAGGTAGAATGGTCATTTTTATCCTGAGGTGCTTCACATTGTATTTTATACTTTCACTATCAAATATGTTTTATACACCACCAAAACATACAAAAACATCCTTAATAGATTTAAAACCATAAAAACAATTAGATTAATATATTCTTTTCATGAATCGTGTCTATAACCTACACTCAGTTCTTCTTAATCTAATATTAGCATTTTGTTTTATTTTTTCTATATGTTTCACTGTGCTACATGTACATATGCTTATATTTATGCATATATTAGTCACTAGGTTCCGTAAATGAGGAAGACCATTCATTTTATTCTTTGTTTGGTCTTTTTCCTTTTGCTTTCTGAAGTTGCATGACTTTTCCTAAATTTATACATTCATTTTTTTCAAATATTTATTATTGAAGTTATGCCTTCTAAGTCATCTATTTCCTTCAAATTTTGTTATTGCATTTTCCTTACACCTATAAAATTGTATAAAACATATGTATATGTGTATACATGTGTGTGTGTGTGTATGTGTGTGTGTGTGTGTGTATAATGTTCAGTGTCCCTTCACCTGCTGATGGACATCTAGGTGATTCCAGTTCTTTGCTATGGTGAATAAAACACTGACAAGCATGGGAGTATCTGTTTATTGCAATACCAAAGAGGGAAGGTGGACTGTGAATCTAAGGCTACTGTGGAAAGGCTCACTATCTTCACAACATTTGTATTTGCTCATCACTGCCGTGCTTTAACCTCGTATCCTTGCCCATTACTCTCATGATACTCATCTAGTTCAGTATGACAGTAAATGACAAACTAAAGCCTTATCTCCTACTTGCTCTAAGACAGTGTTGTCAGAGGGACAAGTAGCATTCCTATACGGAAAGCAAGCCATGGTATAAGTCAAAGATACCTTATCAACTCTTGCTTCCAATTTCTTGCCACTACTTCACATTTGGCCATTATTTGCATCACACAATATGTCTAAATTCATATTACACTGAACTTTAAGCCCACACTCAACAAGAGGGATAAGGTGATATGGACACTAAACAGGAGAAAAAATGAAGCAAAATAATTGACTAGTTTTGAGTGTCCACTTTATTCAGACTGGTGATCTCTGCAGAAGCAGGCAAGCATTTTAAATCATGTCCATCCCAACAGTCTAAGTCTTTCTCTGTTATGATGAGCTTTCACATTTTCCCCTCTGACCTACCCTTCCTGTAATATTTGCTTCTCTATTCTGAGTATACTCAACAATATGGAAATGGAATTGTGTGTACTCCAGAGAATTCTGATGACTCATTAACCAGAGTAGCTTGTGGACTGTTAATGCACTTGTTATTTCAGGTTATGAGAAGCTTTCTTTCTGTTTACAAGTTTGTTTCTCTATATAAATAAAACAACATGCAAGATCTACACAGATTATCACAGACATAACTTGCATTTTACATATTTTTTGACTGTGTCTATTATTTCTTCCATTATTTCCTTTGTCATTTCTCTTTAATTAAACACAGTCTTTTCTTATGAGAGTTTCTAGTTTTATTCTATCCTATTGTTTATAAAGCCTTTAAATGTTCAAAATCCACTAGATATCCAGCAACACGGTGAGATCCACCCTTTGGAATGTCTCTCAAACAGTGCATGTTCTATGCACCAAATCAAAATATGCATACCGTTATGCCTGTACTTCCAAAGCTGTTTCTGATTACTGATTGAAAATTCCCCTGTTCTTCATTAGAGGCTGAGATTCGTTTAAAATGCTTATTTACGGCTGCATGGTCCTCAGGGGCAGACTGGATTTAATCGCCTACAGCACCAAATTTCTTTTAACATTTGGCCAACTGAGCATTAGGTAACTTGTTGGCTGAGGGGCGCCACATTCCTACTTTGGGTATGGATAAGGTGGCTACAATCCGATACACTTCATTTACTTCCAAGTATTATTAACATTAATGAGCATTATATCCATGCATCTAGAGAAGACAGAAAATAGAGTCATGGCTTCTCGGATTTTATTAAATGCTTGATCCTTTTATTCAGGATGTAAGACGAATTTTAAAATGTTTTTCAAAGATAGATGAAAACAAATGCTCTATAATTAATAAAGACATTTCTTCTCTGTTTAATGGGTAGCAAATATTCATACACAACTATGGATTTGAAAAGATCATTGCTGAAGGTGAAATGAAAGATAATTAGCACGCTTACTCCAACAGAAAATAATTCCTTAAATTACAAAGAGTTTCACTTTCTTCTGATCTAAACAAAACAGGCAGATGTCCATGTTAATTCTCTTTTTGCATTTGTGCTTGGACCTAAGAGTAATATGTCTCCTTTAAATTTAGTTTTCTTTGATTAACATCCTGTAATTCAGAATGTATATTTATATGCTCTCAGCTTGTATGTACAATATAAAGAAACCTTGCCTCTTGGAAATGTCATCTTATTTATTTACTTTTTGCTTTAAATCCAGAATAAGTTTACAAGGTCTCCTCTAAAATGATAACCTTTATGAGTCACAGGAGCTTAAGGACATCTTTGGATTAGTCTGTCTTCAGTGAGGTTAAACGGAGCAACAGTGTGCCCACAAAGAAACGATAAGCAGTTATAATAGGTATCACTCAACACACACCAAATATAAATCAAAACTAACAAACCCTCCCCCACAAAGTCCTCTCAAGTTCAGTTCCTTGAATTTAATTATTACAGCAAATGGTAATATAACAAGGGTGTCTACTGTCAGGGAGAAATGTTGAAAGCAGATGTGAACCGTAGAAAGCATATGTAAAGCACATGTGATCCGCAGCAAGGTCACGGGACCTAGGGAAAGAGCACATGTGGAGTTCATGAGCCACATGTGGACACATGTTGCAAAAATCACGCGTTTCTGTTCATTGCCAATACTCAGATCATATTCTAAAGAAATCAGGGGCTCTTAAATAAACTTTGTACTTCTTAAGGTAAGCTGATACCTTTTTGTTTAAAATCCCTTCGTGTAAGTGGACAAGGGCCCCAAATCCAAGTTTGTGCTTGAAAATACTCAAGTCCTTGTTTCACTCCTCTTTGCCTGTCCCAGGGGAATTCACTTGATTATTCCAGAGGAGTCTAGATTTCTTCTTTGCCCACAGCTAATTATTTGAGAATGCCATAGCTTATAAGGAAACCTAAGGGAACTGTGCCTAAGTGTGAGAACCAGGAACAAGAGGAGCTTGAATGGTGGTTTTCTTTCTTAAAGACTAATGCTAATTGCTTAGTTTATCCATTGGAATAAAACCAAGCTCTTCATACTCATAATGAATCCCAGGAAAACATAAAAATCAAAGGACAATGTTTACTTCTTAATTTGGGCATTATGACATAAAATTTTAAATGGATATTAAGAAGACAGAGATATACATGAATTCAAGCAATATCTATTACATGAATGACACCAGAATTTTCTGAAAAAATTATAAGAGCAATAGCACTTTATATGTGCATAGCACTTTAAGCCTAATCTGAATATATTGCTTTGTTAGTGCCTGTCATTAACATTGTCAGAAACATAATACAACTGGAAATGCAGAAGGAAACAGTGTCGTTGAAGAAAGCACAGGGTAAGCAAACAAATATGACCAAGACAATGGTTAAAGCAAACCATGCAGGTTTTGAGACTTAGTTCTCATTTATTATCACTATACAATGGCTTGATGTTTAAAAATTTAATGAACTACTCTATATAAAAACCACAAAATAAACAGAAAATTAAATGCATGTTAACTGTTTTTTTTCTCCTTTTCCTCTTCTCCTTCCTAACCCTCCCATATATCCCTCTTTGCTCTATTTCAAATTCATATCTCCCATTTATTAATTTTTATTGCCTGCAGATAGTTAGATGGATAGATAGATATTCCTAAATATAAACTACACAAAAGAACTACAGACAGCCTAGGAATGCTGAAAGTAGGAGATGTAGTCTTCTCTGGGAATAGCACACCCATTGGTTATCCAATATAAACTGACAGCCCTGAAAATATATAGGCAAGACATATAAATTATCAGAGTGAATAGATTATATTTAGAAGTATTAACTGTTTTATTCACAATGCTCACCTGAGAAATACCAAGATCCAGAAAGTTAAACCCACTGTCATATGAATTGACAAAAAAATTGGTTGGACTGAGAGTAGAAAACAAGTATTCTTTTCTTGAAGTTCCCTTTCTGTTTTGAATCGATAAAGCTGAGCACAGTAAACTAACAAGGGTTCATTTTCACCCTCCTTCAACAGACAGTACTGATATCACAGCCATTAAGATATTGACACCACATTACAATTCCAAAGAAAGACATAGATAGCATTTACATTTTTTTTTTCGGTCTGTGTGACAGTTGAGCAGGAAATATCATCCCTTTCTTCAGAATACTAAACTACAGCTCTTTAAACACAATTAATATGCCACTGAAGTCCACACAGTGATTAAAAGACAAAACCAAGACTCAAATTCTAGAGCTTAAGCTCAAAGTTCAGTAACTATTATCTACTAGGTTAAAAAGCTGAAATAGAAGACTAATAGGTTTGCATTATTTATTTGATACTTATATAAAATTAACTATTCTGATGCAGGGGCTGTTAACAATAGGTTTGCATTATTTATTTGATACTTATATAAAATTAACTATGCTGATGCAGGGGCTGTTAACAATGAGGTGCTGAAGGCAACCTAGAGGAGATGGGTTAGAGCTCAAGGGAGAGGCTTGAGCTTCGTGTGTTCCTGCCATGATGAAGCAGGCCAGACGTTCTGCAATTTCTGAAGACAGACATGTCAACTTGTTAATTGTTCTGCAAACATGTAAGAAGTACCTCTGGTTTTTGAAATTTTTATTCCACTGACTGCCATGTTTCAAAATCCAGTTTTCTCCTCAATACGTTTTTGAGCTATAAAGTCTTTGATTGAATGGCATTTTCCTTTAAATGCTCCCTATAGGCAAAGACAAAATTCAGTCACTTCTGTGAATCCCTCCTAAAGTATTCTAGAAAGTTGTTTCATCTTTCCTTGGAATTTGTACTTTGAGACCATTTATCTATGTACATGTTATAGACATTAAATTATATTAATTGTGTACACACTGCTTAATAAAGCTGTTTGAAGAGGTCAATTGTGTGGCAATATGGAATGAATGAGTGTCATGTTGTATTCCTTCCCGATACAGAGCTTTGTGTGCTCATCTCAGATGGACCTCATTTGCTACAAGCCATGTATCCTAGAAGGAAACCACACATCCTAAAATAAATTAATCACAATAATTAGGCCACTGGGTTTGGATTATTTTTAAAGGTCTTTTGTTCATGAAATATAATTTACAGTTTGTGACAGGAGAAATTTGTTCTCATTTATGTGCTAATGTATTTTACATGGTATATTATTGTTTTTGTATGAAGCCCTCTCGATAGTCCCATGAACCTGGAAGGCTATTTATATCTGCATAACACATAGAATTGAAGACACAATTACTGAAAGTATTTGTCTAGATTTTGACACCATACTGTGCATGGACTTTTACTAACCCCTGTATCTCCATTGAGAGTGCATTTAAAAAAGCATTTTTTTTCATTGCAATTCTTGACAGTCCATTGACATTTTGGTATTAGTGATATTCATAGTCAGAAAGTGCCCACAATTAATTGTGTGCTTTTACCATATGCCAGGCATATCCACCACCAACCAGCACTGTAAAGGGCCAACTGCTTTTGACTGCATCTTCTCTTGTTAGTGGGCACTTGATAATCTGCTACTTCATTTCTTCCAAGATTGTGTTTTATGTATTAATCCAGGAATAAAATCTCCAAATCTATCAGTACTTTTTGGTTCATCTTTTTCTTTCATCTAAATCTTTCTCCATAATAACATTTGTACTTCCATTTTTTTTAAAAAAAAGTATTGAACATTGACTGAAGAAATGGCTCAGCAATTAAGAGCACAAACTATTCCTACAGAAAACCCAAATTTAGTGTTTTAAGTCAGACTGTACACAAACTTTTTATCTCCACTTCCAAGGACCTGATACCCTCTTCTGGACTCCAATAGTACCAGCACACATGTGCACAAATCCAAACAGACATACACATATGCACATAATTAAAATAAAATAAACCTTTTAAAGGTTATGATCAGTTTGCATTTAAAATATTTTGTATAAAACATCTAACTACTTTTGTATATAGATTAGGCATCTATCTAATCTACCCCTCCCCATTATTGCTTTTAGTTGTTTTTTGTTTTCTGTCTCCAACTAGGTCAGCATTTTCTTTGAAATATACTTTCTACTTGGTGTCATGGCTTTGCTTAGTATCATTTTGGCATGTAATGGGTTTTACTTATCCCTTATGATCAGGTGAAATATTACTGATTTGTGAATTGCCTCCTTTCAATGTTTATAGTGTGCTGTGTACTACTTCTATGGGAAAATCATCACATTGCAAAGTGATAATAGTAGTTACATGCATATTTTTCCTTGTGCTAAAGAACTTATCAACATAAGGAATTATATTTGTTTGGATTCAATATAAAATTCATATACCTAGCATTTTAACCATAACATGTCTTGCATCTCAGAATAAACTTTTTTATTTTATGAGATTTATTCTGTGAGATTTTGAGATTATAGTATAATTTCCCCATTTCCCTTCCATTTCTTCCCTTCAAACCCTCCCCTTTACCCTCCTACCTTGTTTTTCAAATTTAAATTCAAAGACTCTATGTCTTTACTGTTACACACACACACACACACACACACACACACAAATTCCTAAGTATATCAATGCAACTTATTCAGCCTGTATAATGTTATTTGTATAAAATACAACATTCTGTAAAATCACATTTAAATAAATCAATGAACACGAATGTCTGCAATGTAAAAGGTATTGAGGTTAAAAAAAATCACTAAGGCGAAAGATTTGTACGATCTGAGCCCCCAAGGTGTAGGTGAAGAGCAGAAGGTGGGAGAAGATGAGTTAGGAAGTTAGGACCGTGAGGGGCTGGTCCACCTACTGAGACAGTGTGCCTGAACTAATGGGAGCACACCAATCCACCTGGCCTGGGACTGAATGAGCATATGATCAAACCAGACTCTCTGAATGTGGCGGCGAAAGTTGGCAGATGGAGAACCCACAAACA